>DWGJ01000996.1:0-23031 GCA_018246895.1 Aspitha aspitha aspitha
GAAATAATTGTTCTTTAAAAATTATCTAATTACAAGTGGACTTGACCACACGTTGCCGTGGTTACATTATGTCAGATCATATATGACAAATATCTTGCGTTAAGAAATTGATTTTATGTAAAAATTTATTGACAATTGACATTTATTATTTACTTATTTAATAAAAACTATCCTATCTTTTACTACGCATCAAATAATAGACATGTACAAAATTTTATTGAAATCGGTTCTTTGGTTTCGGAGCTTTTGGCAAACGAACATCGTGACACGAGATTTTTATATATATAAGAGATTAACAAATAAAATTTCCAATTATCTAGGTATACAAAATACCTACATAATTGGAGATTGAACATCAAATAAGCATGTCATGTATGTAGAAATTTATTAAATGTTGTCGTAATATCCCGTCGATGAATATGTATTAAGATTATTTGTCGCTGTCAGTAGGGAAAGGTTAAGATATATAAATGATGTAGCTATATACAAGGTATTGTCGTGTCGCCCACAGGCAACACATTTGTCACGCCATTATTAGGCTTATTTAATATTGTTGTGATAAATTTCGGCTGTTTCCACGGCTCGGATTAAAATAATATGCAACAGTTAAGCCTCACGACTGTAATGTAATGGTCGGATTATTATTCATTCTTTTGTCTTGAACATAATATTATTTTTCTAACATAATTTTATTTGAAAAATCTAAGTATTGTCATTATACCTGAGTGTGTAAGTATTTATACATAGTAGTGATAGTGTAGTTGTGTAAAATTCTAAGAAGTTACGTTACATATGCAATCAAGATGGTGAAGATACCAGCCAGAAAGCCTTAAATATCTTTATAAATTTCTCTAAGAAGTAGGAAGTCTGCCAAACTACATTTAACCAGCACTGTTCAACAGTGAAAGATGAAAACGGATTTACAGAACTATGGCTAACCCATGTACGAAATTAGTTAATACAATAATTCTAAAGTTTAATATAAATACAGAAACATTACATGTGATATGGTGACATGCGTGCAAACCGATTCGTCTTGAAACAACGATCTCTAACAACGTTCATGTAGCGGAAGAGATAAAACGCCCCCTCGTGTAGGGGCTAATACGATTTCAAAATAAGACAGAAATGCATATAGAATGATACATTCGTCCGTGTGTTTACTGTAAGTGGCAATCTATATAGGTACACTTTTCAAGGTAAAGTAGACAGGATTCTATCCCTCAGAAATTATGGAAGTTACTTAATTTGTGTACTCGTGAAATACATTTCTAAACAGTATCTCAAGTACGTGTAAGCTTTATTATCAATGTTATAAAAGTAATGAAATACGAATCGCCTGGTATTGACTGTGTGTTGATTTTTATGGAAATTATGTACATATGTACGAGTATATTGTAGTCGCCGACTCGTAACCGTAAAGACAAATAAGATTTGTTATACATAGCTTACTTAATTTTTATGGGTAATTTTATTTTTGTTTCTAATGGTTATTTCGTACATGTTAAATTAATAGATCTTTATAAAATAGTGTATGAAATTATGACAAAGGTAAAAACCACACACAGACCATCACACTTGCGAGAAAGAGGCTCTTAATTTTCAACTAGGATTTTTTGTTAATTCATAGGATGATTTATGTAAATAACAGATACCTATTGCGATGTCAGTGACACGTGACGTGTATCCAAAAGGACTCAGTCCTTAGAGATATCAAAACATCTGATGCTAATTTCTTTCGTTCGTATTGAGCATCGATAATATTTAAATCTGTATTCTGTAACAATATGAAAACTCGGCATCGATTTTCAAAATTGTTCTGCGTTTTTCATAACACGTTCTACAAGAACAAACTACATAATGAAAATGCTATTCCGTCTGATTGTAATGATAATAATATTACAAACTGTCAAGAAAGGAAGTTTATACGACATAATTGGACTCCGTTGGTCATAATTTTTGTTAGCCGAGGACAGGGGTCATTTGTTACTCGTATCCCGACGTGGCGAAATTACAACACTGGTTATTAGTCTACTGATTTTTATCTCAAAGTCTTTTACGTTAGCCTCCAAACCCTCGTCGGGGATACATTTTCTTATGGCAATTTTCCAACGTGCCGTAATTCGCGCTCTATATTGCGTGTAAATATTGACTAAGACTTCAATTAAGTTATCTCTATAAGCGGCCACATTTAAAAGCTCTGATTGTAAAAACGTATTAAACGATAATGTTTATAAATGTGGAGCTACTATCTTTTGTTGAATCATACATTGCTAATACGAGGGTCCGTTAACATCAGCGTTTTTCTTATCGAAACAGTATAAAGATCGATAGAATTTTCATTATGCATGCACAAACATAACTCGTTCGTTCACGTCTGGCTTGACCCTGCAATCAGCAAGCATGTCTGTATCATTTGGAAGTTATAGCAGTTGTTTGTACATATTCACATTGTACGTCGACCTTTCATTTACATATGCACTAGCCAATAAGCTCCTAAACAGTTGTAATTTTTCAAAGATTGTGACCTTTTAAACACGTGTAGAGGCGGAGAACTCGAAAGGTGACAGTGTAGTTCGCCTCTTGTTACGCCTTATTTTATAACCGGGGAAAAGGGCTGCGTCAGGGTGAAGCCCCAACCCTCTGTCAATGTCCCATACAAAATACTAGTTACTGCTTATGCAGTTACCAATGTTTTTTTTATTATTGCTTCGAGAATCTAAACAGAAATAAAACTAGACTATTAATTTGACTCATTAGTAGTACAATTAACATAAGCTGCTTACTATATTAATTGTACTTAATATGTACATAGGGGCTAATCTGTGGATAATTGATTGAGTTTAAAGCAACATAATACAGCAATACTGGCGTTTTCTTTTAGCGGCCTCGTGAAATGGAATCACCTCGCAGTAATTACATTAGCCAAATTGTATCTGAACGGAAGCCTCGGTCTTCGTAATAAAATGATTTTCATTTCTTTGAGTGATCCCCTCGAGCCATAATTTTTGTTACATTAAAGTATACGTATAATGTCGAAACACGCTGATAAGCGTCGAATTGGAATTTAATGGAAAATAACTTATTTAGTATTTTCCTTATTAGTAGACAATTTGAACGATCCTGTTGGTACCTTCGTCTAGGACAACCGGTGTGAAACCTGAATAATAAATTATAATTATCAATTTGTGTCCTCGCCTTAGTGTACGAGTATATATCCGTAGCACACAGATGTTATCCTACCCATGAACAAAGGAAATCCTCTATATAATGTGCTTTAAGCTTTATTTATCATTAGTTAGTAGTATTCTTAGATATATTATGTATGTCAATAATTTTCTGATTAAAAAAAATTACGAAACACTATTACGAATGAAACACAATAGTCGGACCATAAAAATGTGTTCTGCGCCAACAGGAAATAATTTAGCCAATAGGATCCGGTTATATAACGGTCCTTCCTGCTAAGTTTGCTACAACAGAGACACGAGGAAAACCTACAGGAAGTACAATTACTTCTTAAAGTATATGAAGTCTTTATTGATGACCGATTTGTGTAGAGATTCGTACTCAAACGTTAATATTACCTAATAATAAGAATATTACTTATATGACAGGGACCTTATATTACGTATTATTATAATATATAGTAATATTACAACACTATCTACTGACTGTCGACGAGTTGCGCACATTGCGCTTAAGGGTCAGCTCTGACCCTTGTAAATGCGAGTCCTACTTAATTACGCGGCCACATGTAATTTGTTCACACGAGTTTTACTTGCGACTAACCAATAATTGCCCTTACGGCTTCATCTGATTCTAATACTTCCGCAACTCCTAATGACATTGTACTAGGTGTAACAAAACACCCGTGTTCATGTTTTCCTAAATGTTAGTAGAACCAAAGAGTTCTAATCAACCTTGCTATGAAATATGTATCACTGGTCACAACGTTGAGATAAATATCGCAGTAAAACCGCACACAGTAGGTACCATGTACTGTACATGAAAATTTGATAAAGTATGTAAAGTCTGAATAGTTGCATTTATTCAGCGTGATGAACTATTACCAAAATCTTCTTATTATGAGTTAAGATCAGTCAGTATAGAAATAATGTTCGTGGTAAGGTAACGGTATATCTTTAAACAGTTAGATGTTTTCAATTGTAATTACATATATGAAACCTCTGAGACGTTGGTTCCTGATTTGCAATGGAACGTTTGACATTATTTGGAACGTGGAATGGTCACTTTAATGAAAACACCATTCATTACAACTTTATTTGGCACTCTATTTCCATACAAATAGTACCGTCGTGACTACAACTATTAACTAGTACTGTAATTAACTTATATAGTACTGATATCGCCGTCGCCGTCCAGGTATTAAATGGAAGTTTCGTGTTAAAGCCAGTGTTATCGTTCTATGTTTGAATTAACTTTTAACGACAAATGCTATCGCTAGCCTATCATCTGTATAAATACATCGTGCGGCCTTATTGCCATATGGCAAATCAAGACCTTCAGGCTAATATTCCGTCGGGGATACAAAATAGAAGATAAAATAAAGATAGTCATTAATAATAATATACTCTGAAGGGCGCACAACGCCCGGCTGAATACTAACTATAAATATGTGTAGTGTTCATTAAGTATAATACAAAAAATATTATATTATATGTGACATTACAGGATATATGTATGTATGTATATGCGGTACACTAGTGTGATCTGTATAGGGTAATTAAGGGCCCTTGAAGAGTGCCGGTATCTTCCGCAAATGTATCGCGACATTATCAGCCACGCATGCGGACTAAAATGAAACGATTCGTGCCTCAGTTCATTTGTCATAGCTAAACACTGATGCGTAGCAGCATACGCGAGTGCTGCGAGGACGATTTTACAGCTGAAATTTAATTGCAATATAAATAATCCGCATTACTTATAGAACCTAACCGTAAAATACCTGTAATTTTGGACTAACCGCTGTGAATAAACTTATTTGCAGGCTTAAATTGAATTGGGTGCGAAAATAAATTCCACAAACAATTACACGAGATTTAGTATTTTGGAAGATTTAAGCTCACTACTGTATCTACATTTCATTCAAACTCGAGCGTTCTAAAAATATAAAATATCGTAAAACAAAAAGCCATTTGATAATATACTTATTTGAAGTAGCTATACTCCACATATTATGCAAACATAAATAAATAATCACATGTCCATTGGAACGGCCGCAAAGAAATAAAGCTTGTAATTTATGTCTGATGTGCGTATGTGTATGTAAAGAATTTTTTTCAATAAAAATGTAAAAGTTACGTTTATCCAATAATCGATATGGTCTCATGGTTGTGCACATATTTAGCTCCACTGAATAATTACTTTCATATTTTCCTTTATAGAAACTTTCATAGATACGTACTCGTAAAATTGAGCAACGTCGGGCGTGATCAGGACTAGAGTCAGGGATCGCTAATGATAAATAATAATCTGGAGTAAAAATCAAACCTTCAATAACCACTAAACTTACGACTCTCTCTGGAGCAATGGGACCATTAATCCGAACCTCCGTCAATTCTCCTTGGAGCAGCGTGGTGGAATATGCCCCAGGGCTTTCATATTTGCGAAGACATTCCTGCTCAACGATGGTACGTACAAATTATATTTCATTTACGAAGAAGTATAAAATGCTGCAATACAAAATATCGTGTCTAAACCATTTTAGACTCTATAACGTATAATGGCGCCCAAACACATTTAGCCGGGAGGTACTCCACTGAATTACCTGGAAATTTAAGCTAGTCTAGTTCAATTTTATTAAGTCCTGCACAACCCAGTTTTCAGTTGAGGCGATTCTGCTTTGAATTCCGTCCGCTACTCGATTTCGTACCTCTTCGTTTGTTTGTATCATTAGTTAGTGAAATTCGCTTTTCATTTGTACAATAACGTTAATATTGTGAGAATCATGTGTTTTACTTGGAAAAATTGGAATTTTTTCTTCTTATAAAACAATTTTTAATTTGAGCCACTAATGGCGTTAATAGGTGGCCCAACGCGCTGGCCAAGTGCAGTTTCACAATGTAATTTCAGAGAACATAATCCAAAACATTATAACGAGGGTTTTTTTTAAATGCACCTAACGTTATAAATCAGAGGTGCATACCAGAATTTGAACCCAGACCCCTGAAGTGGGAAGCTGAATTCCAAACTATGATATTTACGATGAGTGAAATAGGGAATGTAAGTTTTCATGATAGTTCGTCATTTTTGAAGGTAGTAGTATTAAATTAAGTTACCAGGCTAGAAACTATTAATAGTACACCAGAATTGGGGCCGAAATTATTGTGTTTATTGCAACACATGTTTAATTTTGCAGTAAAGGCTTTATCAGCATCAGCAACACATTGTCTTCCTGTCGAAATGGGAAGCTCGAAACTTGTTCCACAACTTAGTTAACTGGGTCATTTTATATCCTTGTAATGGAACACGATGTAGCTAAACTATACATGTAGATTAACTAGTTTAAACCAGTTCTGTACCTACACTAATAACCGCTTAGCACCACCGTCTGTGTTAAATCAAAAACATTATCTACGGTCCTATTTAAATCAACATAGAAAATCTGGAGTTAGCTTGTAATTACTTTCTAATTAATTAAATGTACATATTTCATCAAGTTTCATACATCCAGTTCTCATTATATTTTACTTTATTTTTGATAACATATTACAGGATTGTAAGTTGATTGTCTAACCAGAAGCAGGTTATGTAGAAACCTTTTCATACATACATATTAGCAGTAGGCATAACTATGGATCCACGCAGTAACTGGAAGTCGCCGTTATTTACATAAGTAACTTGAATGACACGAGTATATTTTCCGTAGTATTCTGATATTGAAAATAATACCCTGTAGACGTAACATCAGAGATTATACAAATGCACTCGTTACATTCCCCTCTAATTCCAAATGAACATCGCAGTGACAAATAACAGTGCATTCCGGATAATATGTTAAGTAGGTACATGTGATACTGCCTCGGTATTTATTCTCGCTTTATTCAATGTGTTCGCGCAACACAATACCAGCATAAAATTTGCGAATAACAACTGATAATGCACTCTATTGACTGTGTAATGAATATTAATTATTTAACAAAAATCTGTTCTATTCGTGGATATTTATGGAGTCAGAAAGTTTTCTTATTTTGGAATAGGCCGCCTTAGATTACGCCTCATCACATGGTGAGTTTCAGCTCTCATTCGCATTAATCGTAATAAACTGTGATTATTACGATCTTCAAAGTTTGTCAACAGTTTAAAAAAAATTTCAGACTTTTCATATTTATTTGGAACATGATATATAAAATTGTAAATCTATCGGGATCTCATATACTATCTAGACAGTAATTAACGATCATTTATTTAAAAAATGTCGTACAATTTCTAAAAATACATACACACGTTTCTAAATGCCGATGAATATACCTGTGAATTGACTAATATATATACATATTTATGTAAATCTATATTTACTATACTATTAGAACTTGCGTTAAAAGCAGTAAAATTAAGTTATTTTCAAAGAACGTCCATATTTTATAAGACAGATTTTATACGTGGCGCATGAGTTACAGACGGCTTCAAACAAGAGAATGTACGTAAAAGCTAAATTGAACTGCTTCTGAAAGTTCTGCATAGGTACCAGCGTGAACTGTGGATGAACATTTTACATACCTATATAATTTTAGCGTTAAAACCATGAGCTCTAATTAAGTAGCAATGTTTCAAAGGAAAGCACTCGCTTTGAGGTTCCCAACCAGCCTCCGCTAGTCTTAATTAGTGTTAATCTTAAGATAATAAGCCACGTGTTCTCACTAATTGGTGTTAATTGAAAAACTCGGAAATGCTTCAAATGAAAATTATGAATTTCGCATGAAAAATATGTTATTCAGAGACAAGACAAAAGTTTGCAATGATCTTTTGTCTACATTAAACGCTAATACTTATACTTATTTAGCAGTATATACGTAGATAAATAAACAGGTGTTCATATCTAATCCAAACATGAAGATAACCGTTAAGTATGTAGTAAGACTATTAAATATTAATCTTTACACATTTAAAAGGACTGTTAAAACTTGTACAAAGAAAAATGAACGGTACCCCGATAATGATTCATGGCAAAAACTGTCACTTGCTTGATTAAATTGAAGTTATCAAGCCAAGGAAAGTAATAAAAAAAATTATACACTTCTTACGTATATCTAAATGTGACAGAAACAACTATGTCTGCACAAAACAGGGTTCGGTCGGCATTAGGTTTACGTAAGCCCTAAGTCCAGATATATGTCAATGAGTCTATTCTGTACCTCATAACAGAGATTGAATCAAATAAAAATTATACTGTCTCTATCAGAGGGAACATTATGCTACAATATTATACTTTTTTTGTATAATTCAGCTCAGAAAACAGGCAGACGTGCCACTCGACGGTAACTGTTGATCGTTGCCTATGCACGATTGAAGCTTCCGACCAATCGGCCTCCCGACGGGCGCCCGCTCCCGAGGGAGCTCGTGCGGCTGGCGTCTTCCTCCGATGAGGAGGCGGACAGCTAGCTCCGAGCGCTCCGTGACAGCGGAGTCGTTATAGGCCTTGCACCACCGCCATTAATGGTGGGATGACCTCACCGTGGGGTAGTTGCACCATGAGTCCTGCCCGGGTAAAGAGGGAATCCTCGAGGCCCGAAGTCCCCAAGCGCGATCAGCGTCGCGACGTGAGATGTTTCCGTAGTAGTAGTCCGAGCAATCGCCAATGCGTTGCCGGCTTTTGAGGAGAGCTGCGCTTTTTATTACTCCAACTCCGTAGATAATTAGTAGTAATTAGTGACATAGTAATTAGTGAGGCAATGAGTTGTTTGTTAAGTTCTCAGCCAGCACAGAACATTGTACAATGGTACTACTATCGTACGCAGTATTGTACACAATAGAAGTGAAAGTGTAATTCAGAATATAAATGTATAGATCCCCTTGGGGTTGGAGTGGAACATCTCGTAAGACGGTAATTATTTCTGTTACACAAAAAGATTCCACTACAGGCATTATAATGATATAGAAACACAATGGAGTGTGTACCGTAACATACTAATTTCGGGTAAATTATATTCTTTTTTGTACGGATATCACAAAATGTATTTTCATCGTACTTACCCTCTTAATTACTGGAAAAAAGAATTTCTACATGTTTCGCCTTCGGCGGGGTGTTTTACATTTCATAGGTTTGATTATGGCAACAAGCTTTATTTGTATTAGAATAAAAATTCGTTAGAAAAGGAGGTACTTAATTAATTAATATCTTCTTAATACGGCGAAAAATGTTCAATATATTTCAATGTAGCCTCCTTCGCTATAAACGAAATGATTATTTAATTTTCCTCCATCAATATTACAATTTTACAATATGTTTTGATAAATTGGTTCAAAGAAAGTGATTTATATTAAATCTTCCTTTATATCGTTTCTTCTTTGATACGTCAGTACTAGTACATAATATTTTTTTTCTCAAAAGATATTCTCAATAATGTAATACATAAGATACATAAGATACAAGTAAGTACATAAGATAATATTAATGAATCAAGAAATAAATCTACTGTAATATTAACGAATGATAATAGTAGAGTAATTTAAAAGGCAGCCATTACTCACTTGCCGCAAGAGATTTAAATAAGTTTTGTGCTCTTTATTTATGTTTTTAAGCACACGATTTTAAAATTAAAATGTAAAGTTCACCCTATTTGTAACCCTACGTTATGACGTCAATTAGCATGAAGATTCCGGTGCAGACTACGGAATGACGATCCCAGTGCAACAGCGATAACATTGTGAATCTAAACTGTCTGTAATTTTGATTACTAGAAATCATAGTAATAAATATATTTTAGTTAAATTTCTTGTTATATGTATATTCAGAGTCTTAATGTTGACCAATAAACCTTAATAAGGAGCAATAAGTAAGTTATCGTATAACGCTGTTCTCAATTAAACACGTGGCAAATTTTAGAAATTAACTATTTAAATTTGCTCTGCAAGTTACCTATTTAGGTGCTCTGCTCTGTGACGTCAATACCAGCGAGTATTGTCAAATAACGCATAAGATTCAATGAGGATGATCGTCTTTAGCGGTTTCCGGCGCAGACGGCGGAATGGCATCTCATTACGGCGACAATATTATAAAGCTCGACGGATATTGTTACTGCTCAAATGTAACAACAATTTATTTGTAATTGTCGATTCACGACTACAACGCAAATGTAGACCGTACCTACTGATGAAAATTTTTATATTAAGTATACATAGGGAACATTTATACACGAGTATGTATATACGATTTTATGAGCGGTATATATACGATATTTTTATACCGTTTTGAAGCTCTTGTTTTGAGCCATTTCATTGTTCTCGGGAAAGGCAGCATGAGATTCATTCTACCAGTTTACGCTAGATCGACCCAGCGCACGTCTGTTGAGGCTCTGTGGCGATATTTCAGCGAAGAGGACAGTAATAGTTCACGTAATTGATAGGTTTCTTCAATATTCATTATGACGTCAAGGACAAAGAGCAATAAACTCCATTTATTGTTACTCTTACTTGAAATTATATGAAACAGTATATTTTCTATATCAAACTTGCATACATTACACGTTTGTAAAAGCCAAACGACAGACAGAAGATTATATAAATTCACCTCTATGTTTCTTCCCGGTCGGGAATCGAACCTAGAATTGTAATGGTGTAAGACGAATATGTGACATGAAAAAAACTTTTTTCAGCTTTGTAACATTTTTTGATGTAATCTAAACACTCCAATGAAACTCGAGATATTTGAGTGCTTCGAATAGGTCATTCTGTTGTTGTTTCAGTGGAACTGCTTATTGTCAGTTGCCGGTACATCGATCCATCGCACGTTTGTACCGCGCTCTGTTTGTGACCATTGATACACAATAGCTCTCCAACACGGAGTACAGTAATTGGTGTTATTTTCACAAGCATCTGTATTTACACAACATTATTATAGTTTACATTTGCATACCATATTTTTACTGGACTTTTGTCACACAAACCGTACCTTACTGAGAGGCTTTTGGAATACAATAAAACCAAATTAAAAGGATGCTTTAAAAGTTATGAAATATTTTGCAAAACGATTTGCTTACTTCGATTTGATTATGTAATAACAATAACAGACCAAGGATTTCCCATTAGGTGTTAATAAGAATTAGTAGGAATATTATTATTACTCAATAGTAACAGGACTGTTAGGAATATTAGTCTAGTATAACTGGTGTTAATCTATTAGTACCGTTAGTCTGAAGTATGATGTGTTTGGTCATATGTACCTATGTAAATAGCCCCTACAATCAACAAGAATGCATACTCGGTAATTATTCGTAGAACGTCTTATGGTAAACGAAATCACGAAGATGGACGCGTACACGCCTGAATCAGTGAAAAGAACATCTGAATAATTCATTCGGAGCATAAAGCATTTAGTAGCAATTCTATGCAAAGATTTATTACAGGGTCAAGTAGATCCGCGTACGTCGTAAACTTACATAAATAGAATCCGATAGTAGCAACGGAATCCGCAATTAATGAGACGAAGCGAAATTAAGACGTAATTGAGTAGAAGAGGGGTGAACTTCGCAGACAATGCAGTCACAAGCTTAAAGCGATTAGTTACGTAAAATCTAAAGTGTTATTTATCGTATAATATTCATGTAAGTCTATAATTGTAATGCCGGCGCAATGAAAGATATTATTTTTAGCAAAACCCGACAACGTTTCGACGAATTGATTTTGTATATCGTTCCCAGATATCTATAAAAGGATTTTTTTTTAATTCCCATTTATTTATTTTTGGGATCAGAAGCAAGTAAAAATAACGTAGGTAATGTTTTTTTACAAGGCTATCGCGCTTATGGACAGTGAATCGAAAAATATGGCTATAGATAGACAGACAAATGTAATCTACAATTATGTACCTTTCCATGCAACGCTACGCAACCACATATTTGTACACAAAAATAACAAATGTTTGGATCAAATTTACGTCCCAAACTCGTCTGGAACAGTTGATAGCATATTTCTCCAACGCGAAAGGGAATATTAAACTCTATAATGCTTAACATAAAAACTTAAACTACAAAATCTATTGGATTATATCAAGCGATGCAATTAGTTAGCCTCTGGATTTTGGAGTAAATATATTCCATTGGATTCAAGTTGCGCAACGCAAAACAATAAACGTAAATACGTTTCGATGTGAAATGCTCTGAAAAAATATATGGGGTTAAATACAGATCTGATATCATACAGAAATGCCTTTCAATATTTCTAAGTATAAACTGGTGCGTAGCATTCATATTCCATTCGACTTTCATCAGAGAACGGCAATATAATACTTATGGTACCGATTATTCTAATTTAATCATGTTATGATTATTCATTGATATTCTTAAACGTCCGTTGTGAAGTCAGCAGTGGCATTACTATCATTTATAATGAATTTCCGGTGCCACTATCTTCTCCTTAACTATTCGCATCAGAACAAAGGAAATATTCGAGTAATACGAAAAAAATTGGCAACGTTCACTGCGTTTAAATTTTTATTTTGCTTTCTTTCCTTTACTTTTTCAAGTCATGAAAATCATGGGCTCACCCTCAGAAGGGTCGTCTGTCTGCGGGGATACAAAGACGACGGTGGCCAATGAACTGTAGATAAACCTCTATCATATTAACAAATTTAAACCCCCCATTTATCCCATCGATATAGAACATTTTCCACATAAACGTGCCTTAATAAATATGTTTATAGTTGTATAACGCCTGTTACGTGCACGTTTCAGATCTATTTGTAATCTGTTCTATGGAGTTAAATACAAAACACAGGTTGCGTAACGCCAAATATTTTTTGCCCAGTTGTTTGAACGTAACGATCCGTACGTCATTGCATTTCCAATCAGATTTATATCGAAGCGGATTAAAATTTTAACGAGTCGTCGTCACATCGGCTTTATCCATCCGCGTGTAGGCACTCTTTGTTAGAAACGTGTTGAACAAACTCCATGTAACCGGACATTTTTCTCCAAGTCAGTAATATTTATTCGACTTAAACACGTTTGACTCAAAGTCAATAACATTTGAAATGTAGCTTAATTCTTAATCTAATATCTATTACAGAGGTTTGAAATGAATGACACTATATACAGAGAGGAATTTTAATTTTGTTGGTTCAAAAATTATCTGCCTTCAAATAATTATACATAACAGCACCGATAGTTCAAGGAATAATTTTATCAGAGACTGGATTAAATTTCCAACGAGTCTTTCCATGGACTTTATTCATTCATGTGTAGATTTCCTTTGTAAGAATCCTATAGGAAAGATACGCTAACAACTATGCTATTTGCGCGTTTGAAATAGAAATTAAAACCTGGAACCGTTTCATTTAATTATCTACGAGTACGCAAAGGATAAAAATCGAGTGAAACAATTATCGTGGCCGCTTTAAATTTTCATTCTAACTTCATTTTATATTATTGTAAGGTAAGGCTCAAAGAATGTAATTTTCATGCATGACACTGATGCTAATAATGACAAAACAATAAACCAATACGTGAAAAACATATAAAGATTTTAATATTTAGATAATGTTAATTATTTACCCCATTTATACACATACATATATACTAGGAGACCCCACCATGCGTTGCCGTGGTTCAATTAAAAGCATGATGATAATATTAATAGCGTAAGCCGATTTTTGTCTCAGTGATTCATCTGTCAAACATTTAATGTTCTTCCCGTCGATACGGCAAACTCTTCCCTCAAAATAAAGAACAAATTTAAATACAGGTTTCGAATGGACAACATGATACGCACAATTTTCGGGTAATGGCGTATTTTACGTTTTACAATTATAAAATAATATCAGTAATGAAAAAGAGTTGACATTGACATACATATTGTTTGTCAAATATTTATTGCTTGCGTTCAGAAATTTCTCCCATGAAAGTGTATTATTGGTCTTTTATACATACTAATTGAAAGGCATAATTCTATGAATATAATCACAGAAGTTAAAATATATTTCTACTTTTGTAGTAGGAATTCAGTACAATATTTAAACCAATATCAAATATTGCACGTACAAACAAGCTGTTTACCGCAAGTTGGCCGGAACCGCAGAATCTGCAGCGGCGTAATACACGCCAAAGGCTTAATAATGCGGGGAGCAGGCATTATACACAAATTATACAACAGTAGGCAACATCGCAATTAAACAGGAAAATTACATTCTTAATACGCCTATTTTATACATATTAATAACAAAAAAACTAAACTAATGTATGCCCACTGTTTAGGCTGGGCCAAGGATACCTTAATTATTTTATTTGATTTAAATGATTTTTAATAAACATAAAAATATATGTACTTTTAATTATTTAAAAATAGACCTTATTCTTCTTCTTGATTCTGAACACCCACTAAATTAGACAAAATAATACTTCGTAATATTTAATTGGATCCTGGTCAAATATAATGATAATAGGTATTATTTTGTGCACAAAATTACCTTACCCTTACTTACATAGTTTCGCCCAAACGATAAATATAAATTAGAAGAAATGTTCTAACGGACACTAAAAAGTTATGTAACCACTCTAAATACCATAGATTTGTTTCTTGTACGCAGTAACGTATTATACGATTTTACTTTGAATTTGAAAGCAAGCAAAGCCTTAAGAGATAATAAGAAATTGTCCGAAACAAACTAACCTAGTATTATTATTATTATTGAATTTTCAGATATACATATGTAGTAAATAGTAAAATTGAATAAAAATAACGTCTACATATACTAGAGACAGACACGATTTTATAGAATCATTTCATGGGAATTTTTTGGATAGTCTAAAGTGAGAAGAGATTTATTCAGTAAAAATTTTATTGTTCATTTATATTTATGGTCAAGTTTAATATTATTTTTCGATAAAATCTTCTTTAATAAACCATGCCGACACAACAGACTAACCGTTATTGACAATGAAAACATGTGCTAGGCATAATTTTAGCTCTAATCACTTTTACTCTGAAAATACTTTAAATAACGCTTCATATACATTCAACTTAAGTTATATATACAAGAAAATGCAAAGTTATTATAAAATTGTTATCATACCCTTTTCCGTTATCCCTTTAACGGGTTCTGAGCCGCCTTAATTATAATCAGCTGAGTTCGTTAGTAAATTTGCACTCTTTTTATCCAATTACTACTGTGATTCCATTGTCTACTTACTGTGCAACACGTTTAAATGCTAAAAGAGGATAATGCAATTTCGTTTAATCTAGAACTAAATTCAAACAAATTCTATTTGTGTAAAGACAAAAACTTTTGTTTGTTATAAAAGAAAAACTGTTTTTACTTTGAAATTTGAACATGTTTTAGCCTTCTGAAAGGCTTTGAGGATTAAATTTTTATCCAGGTTATAGAAAAGTTTCATAGGAAGCTTTCCGTCGCATTTCCAGATAATAGACATCTCCAGAATGGAAACCAAAGATAAATAACGATGAAAACCATTCAAGAGTAGCATTCGCAGAGGACGGAAGTTTTACTAAATAATAGTCAGAGATATTTTGGGAATCTTGAGTGACTGTCCCATTAAATAGAATACAAAGAAAATGTATTTAATAATTATTATTAATCATGGCTATGCGACTTTCGCTCTGACAAAAATATTTGAAAGATTGTTTTAATACAGTTCGTATTATTACTGCTTTCACTTTCTTGTTTATAAACGGTCTAGATAAATATCTCGTACCCCTAAGATATCTAACATACATTGTAGACTCTCCAATCTCAATATACATGAATAAAGATAATAATAACCAACTATACGAAGAGATATTCAATAAAGAAAAGCAATTGAATAAATATCAATATACGAAAATTGTTAATAAATTTTTATTACCATGTAGATTTTCTTTTGGATATTCTTAAGAATCTTTGAATATTTCTTATCTATACCTACTTCTAAACTATGTTGTATATCTATAAAAACACGCCAACTATTGTTTACGAAGGAAGATTAAGGTCAAAAATGTTAAAAAGTCTTAGCAGTGTTCTGTAGTTTTCATCGTCATTAAAATCTTAACTTAAGGTTAAGAATATAAAATTTACTTCAGGAAAATTTCGGACAAAGCCTACCTTGAAAGCACAAGTGAAAACAAAACTATCAAATCCGAGAAGGAAAAAGGAGATGGAGTCATTATAGCGCCTGGGTTCTGCTACGCCGAAGTTTCTGTGTCGTACATGTTGGTGACAGAGTTAAAATGTAATAAACGCCAAAGTTCGGTCGACCAAGTAAGTTTGCGAACTTAATACATTGCAAGCAGATTTGCATGGTATATGAATATTAACAAATAGAAGACCTCGAGGGGTAAATTTAATTATCGATCGTCTTTGAAACTCCGCCAACTCTTACATGATATTGGTGCGTAACTAATGAGTACCATTATACCACATTGCATTAGAAGAATCAAAATATAGATCTGTACAAAAATTCTATGAGGGCCATAGTTTTGTCAATTCGATGCTCATGCCGATTCCTGATTCAAAAGTTCAATTTATTCACGACCGTTGCATATATACGAATAGCTATGTAAATGTGCAACTTTTACAAATTGAAACCTCTGGGATACATATTAGTACACAATCCTATAAAAGCAGAAAGAAAACTTAAAACATATAAGCTAGAAAAAAGTATAAATAGAACAGACATGCAAATTGAATATACTGCATAGTCTCAGAGGAAATAGCTTACAGACGTAGTATTAAATTGAGGTTTTGCGTGTTTGCCTTTAGGGACAACGAAGTGGGGAATAATATACGCATACAGACCGATATGCAAGTTTAACTACCAAAATAACTTTGACTGCTGCGACAATACAAATAGGTTTGTTCAGCAGTTTCAATATCCGCTGAGGACCAGTTGCGGAGTAAATTGAGATTTTACTATACATATATGTATTAAGTCTATAATGTTGTATGCAGTAACATTTCCTGTAGTATCCACTTTCAATTTGGTAGTTCACTGTATAAGAGAATATGTTATATCAAGAGTTAGTAGTAAATAATCTGAAAATGTTTTATATGTTTGTTTAATTTTTATTTAAGCTGATTAATGCGCACAGAATGTATATATCAAACAGGCCTAATATGTGTATGTCGCTCACTTCTAGCGTGTTTTAACATAAAATACCAAGCTTCTTGACTGTCAAACATATCGGTATGGATTATAACCAAACAATGATCTTATAAAAATTAAGACAATTTTAGCAAACTCGGAAAAACTCGTGTAGACGTAAAAACGAACTACACTGGATTTTAATTGACATTGTTTTTAGAACACTAATGCCTCAGTGCCACAGGCGCCTCGAGGATTTACCGTTATGAAAATAAAAAATCCTAAGCAATAAGTAAATAATAATGAAAAAAGATCTGCCTGATGGCCCGCAGCGTCACAGGTAAAGAGCGCGGCATTTCTCGCTTGTAATTGAATAACGGTACCCCGCTGGTTCGCCGGATGCTCGGAAAATAATTCCGTTATCTTCCGATCTTTTTCATCTTCCTCTCCCGCTCGGTCGCTAAACAAAACATGATTTTAAAATCTACATCCCTACTAATATTATAAATGCGATTGTTACTCTGTCTGTCTGTCTCCATGACTTTCACGCATAAACCGCTGAACAGATTTTAATGAAATTTGGTACAGCTATATACTTGATCTTGGGTATAGGCTACTTTTTATCGCAAAAAAGGGGTTGAAGGGACTGAAATAGACGACGAAAGTTTGTATGGAAGTTCGTCATTATTATCCTAGGATTCCCGCGGTGTAGTTATTGTCCCGGGAAAAACTTTATGACATACTGATTTCCACGCGGGCACATCTAATACAAAATAAATAACATAGCGTTCTAATCGAGACACAGGCATACAAGTGCATCCGTAGGTAGACAGCAAAAAATATCGTAAAAAAAACAAATTATATGTACAAAGACACCGTTCTGGGAGTATTTACTTACTCGTACTATGCAGAAACGCTTAACTTTTTTACATAACGCTGTTTAATTATGAAAGCTTGGGTTTCGCTGAAACAAAATTTCTACTAATTAGGGAAAACAAGGTGGCTGTGCCTCCGGATTAATAACCTTAATTAACGACTAAGGAGCTAAGGAGGATCGTTAAAAGCGTCGACGTCTGCAGCGAGCGGCGTTTCGCCAAACCATAGAGTTTAACGAAATAGTTTCAAGGTTCATGATTAAACGTTTGTTTTTGTTTACTTGTTGGTACCAATGTGCGTTACTATAATTCGTAGAGGTAGCCGCGCTAAAGTCGGAGTCAGTACACGATATAAAAACATTATGTTACGACTCATGATAATATGTACATAGTATGGTACATTTGTAACAACCACAAACAATTTATTTTATTCTCAAACTTTTGATTATTGAATATTGACAGAGCTTCGGTGACTATGTTTTTTGTTTGAAACTCACATCATTGCACAGAACTGTTGGGAATATTTTTCTATTTCTTGAATTTTTTTAAAACTATCCCTGAAATTTGAAATGAAAAGAATACTTAAAAAATATTGTCCATAGAACTTTGGAATACAATCTTGAGCACATTTTTACGAGTAGGCTTCACAGTTTACGAGCGAACCCACTGCCAACGTAAATAAAGTGGAATTTTCATAAGGTGTCTTTTTGTCATATTTATGGTGGGCCCGAAGCTCTCACGATTTCATATATTGTTGATACTATTTTTTTGTAATAGTTGACGATTATAAGGATTCTTAAGCAGATTTCATTAGAATGTGAATGTGAATTTCAATAAAAAGATAAAATATAACTTTTTGTTATACTTAATAATAACAATACATTTCTTGTGACAGTAATATTTCCATGATACTGCAAAAAAATGACGTTCTTAGAGACTAATAATAATTGTTATGAAAGCTTTAGCCTAGCCTAAAAATGACTTAGCCTAGCTTACCTTAGCTTACCTACAACAATCGATCTGTTATGTCTCAAATATTGAAATTAAAACTTAATATAATACGTACATTCCCTCTACGGTGGTTCTCAGCAGTGGGCCTTTGTTATTCCAACGCTTCTACTTAATGCGCCCCAGATAAATATTTGAACCCTTTTCATATTTACAATGCTCTGTTTCCTCAAATGTTCCAAGCAAACTAGAGTCACTCTTTTATATTTTGCTTTAAGAATCACCGGAAAACATAATCATAATAAATAAATATGTCAATAACAATAACAAAGTAGCCGAGCTAAGAGATAAAGCATTAAATAACCCATTTTATTTTAAAACCAGAATAAGGTTAATTTCAGGGTAATTCCAGACAGAGAAGCACATTGTGGTGCTCTACATTGGGAATAGATAATATTAAATATTGCTCGCAGGAACGAACAGGCGCAGAGTACTGAAATTTAGGACAAGTGAAAAACATATTATAGGTATTACTTAACGACGCTTATTACAGGGACCAAGAACCAAATAATTTTGAAAACCTTATTGAAACCATTCATTTAAACTCTTTCTACACTGTAGCAAGCAATACAGCACAAAGACTGATGTTACATGCGACAATTTTCCGGCGACTGCTTGAGACAAGTTGAAATTTCACACCGAAAATACCTTCATATGATCCAAATTTGTTGCCAAAAGTCAGGAAACGGAGTTTCATATACGAAAACTAGTCGCAACCGACATTGTTGTCTAACTTTGAAGCAAACGGTGTCTTGCAGATTAACTTGCGCGAGCGCTGTGTCTACAAACAAGGATAAACGGCAGACGATAACGAATATACCGAATCGATCGTAAACATTACAATCACTATACAATTATATAAAATAGGAAACTTCATGTTAAATGTCTCTGTTAATAGTTTTTCTTAAAATTAATTTTTGTTAAGCCTAACTATTAAAAAGTAAAGCAACAGTATATTAATTATATAATAACTCCATATGTAGGTCAGTGTTAAAATTACGGACTTCGCTACTTGTTCATGTTTGACCCAGTTAATATACTTTTAGATTATTGTGAAACCAGTGCCTTAACGCTTAATAAGCGTAAAGACTATTACGTCCCGAAATAATTGTAGTAAAATTTAGCCTCCGCGACTCTTTTGACGTATAAAATAATAATAAAGACAAAGATGAAGCTGTAATGGTGGCTTTACTCCTGTTGAATGAGTTTTATTAACTTGGTGCCTTCATAAAATTATAACATACATTTGCTTAATTATAATTTCAACGTAATATGCCTGCAGTAGCAAGATAAAGCTTTTGGATTTATTTGTTAAAAACTTTCCATTTTTAAAGATTTTATTGAATTTATAAATACGTAAGCATTTTATATTTTCAATACAACGGTATGCACAATGTGTTGAATACGTTTATATGTGTTAATCGCTTAAGTTGATAATAAAGTCAAATTTATTCAATGCGTCCACTTCCATATGATTTAATCAATGTCCCTAAAACCCTTACAATGCGGTGTTTCAAAAGCAAATCAAGCATTATCCGCGTCGGTCACCATGAATAATGGATCGCCAGCTTCACGGCTCAGTGTCAACGAAATCACGCGCGTCGCCATATTGGATTATTGCGAGTAAATGACAAAAATGGCTCCCGACATCCCGGAATCCTAGCCTCGCATCACAAAAACATTTTCCGCTCAATCCGTTTAGCCATTTCGAATTCATTAGTTCCCAATTTATAGCAGCTGGGTTCTTTACAATTCAATAAAATTTATAAGTACCTACTTAAGAACTAATGTTATAAAAATTATACAACAATAAACTCGCTTTTCAGTGGCTACTATATTGTTAAGAATATGTATACGATTACAATAATCAGTGATAACATAGTGGATTGAATTTCAGTTGCCCACTCCGGGGTTCTGGGTTGAATCCCTGACACGCACCTCAGGCTTGTAACGCTTGAACGCTTAACGCAGCGCACCGAAAGACCTTTGATAGGCTGTACAAAAGGGACTAATGTGACGAGAAAACCAAAGTTTACTAAGATAACATTTTGTATTTTACAATAAATTTTAGTGTATTCCACTTTTCTTATCATTTACATTTTTCCATTTAGAAAAAGAATACCGCCACATATAATTACATGCTTGGTGCTTGCGAACACCTTAACATTATTCATAACGCTGTTTAATTATAAAATTCAAGTTCCACCGCGTAAATGAAAGTTAAGGGAAAAAAGGTGGTCTTCGGACAAATAACTTTAATTAAAGGCTAAGAAAATCTTTTAAGCGGCCTTATTTATAGCGGTTATTAAAACTCATTTAAAATACCATGATTACAATATAAACGTGATATAGGCAATTTAAGGAAAAAAAGAAAGCTTTTGATGTTACACTTACAACACAAACGTAACTTAACTTTTTTTTATTATAACATTATATCACTTACAAGTATAAATACCTATTCTGATAACAGTTGAAAAATCAATGGTTGAGTGCATCTGTTATGTTAAACAATACCTTATAGTAATAATTAACATTAAATGTCTATAAAATTTTGAAGGTGACAAAATAAACTCCACTGATAACATGCATTATAGCAGCTAGATAGAAACATGCAAACCTCACATCGAAGTACACTTACCACTAACAGGATAATGGAAAATTGCCTTGGATCACCAGGTTATCAATTTATTTTATCGCTTGCTTGACGTAAGCATAATAATGTTTTCAATTTATAGTGCCCTATTATAATGCGATTCAGTAGACACTAGAAAATAAATAAGCTTAAGAGGCGGACTGAATTATTCATTTTTATTCAGTCTCCCGTCAGTGTGATAGGTAAAAAGTTCTCACGTTATTAATCTAAGTTTTTTGACTGTTCAAACATTATTTCAAATTAATATCGAAAAAGAATAGTTTTGAATTTTAATTATGAAAGTAATTCCTAAAGCTGTGTTTAAATTATTAGCTTTCCATTAACTAGATTTCAAAAATCAAGAACTTAAGTGTAGCATTTTTATTCAAGATCATAGCAATTAAACAATTAAACTTTTTTGCTTTCGATATAAGGGGAAAATAAAATGAGTAAAATTTATATAAGAAAAACGACGTACAGTAAAGGAGAGTTATCAAATCATTTGATGAAAATGATAATGAAAAGTTAACAATTTATCAAATATTATCAAACCATTCTGCATGTTGCTGTCCTTCTCAAAACTGTTTACTCTGATGAAGCACTTACATATTTATACACTACTAATTTACATCTGATAGGGAATAAGAGTCAGTTTATAATGTCGTCTGTATAATTTATTCATCAATATCTTGTTTCATGAAATAAGAATGATGTTTATGTTTTAATGAGCTTTGTGAATCAGTAGTGAATGAGAAAAACATTATATTCAACGCTCAGTATTTAAAGTAAGAATCTGTGTTTAGAACAAGCTTTTAAGAAGAACGAAAATTCTCCATGTATATTTATATAACATCGATCCGATCCCAATAAACAGCATTATAAAGAGGAAATCCCAGTCCGGACGTGATTTGAGCTCCGAAGGCGACGCAAACGGGTCGAGGGAACGCTCGGCGACAGCTTTGTTGAAATTTCATAGTCGATGTCGGGGAAATAAACATTGATTGATTTTTGTAATGTTTTGTTATCATTATTTATTTTAGTCTTCATTTATATTAGAGCATGTAGAGGGAATGTCGTTTATTTAAGACACGAACATAACTTTTTCTACCGACTTCGAAAAGGAGGAGGTACTCAATTCGTCTGTATTTTTTTATTCGACTCCAAAAGTAACAATAATTGTACCCACATTATATTATCGTCGGTAGGTACCTAGTACAAAATGTATGTTGATTATTAAGTTGTTGAAGAATACGTAATTATT
>DWGJ01000997.1:0-23002 GCA_018246895.1 Aspitha aspitha aspitha
TGTTTGTCCTGGGTGGGAATCGAACCCACGACCTCCGGTTTTGCAGTCAGGGTCTCTAACCACTCAACCACGAGGCCAGTCAATATACAAATGAATAGGTATGTTGTTTATCCACAAAGACCTAATTTATCGCTCACCTGCAGTTATGAGAAGCTTGGAGCATACTTCATCACGTTGTTCTAGTGCAGATGCAGACTGGGCTGAGATACGGGTTAGTGACCATCCCTTGAGTGGGACGTTATCAAAACAACTTTAAGGTCTCCGACGAGGATTAACCATTATTACGTAATAATAATCACTGGGACCGACAGCTTAATATGCGCTGCGAAGTACGGAAATGCTCATGAAAATTTGCCACTAGCCTTCTCCTATCCAAGTGCCGAATCGTTGTGTGTAACAAAAAGGAAATTAATTAGTAATAAACATTACGAGTATCTTGCCGTCGACACATAGCTACGCCGATTTTCTTTAACTATTTGCTATTTATTGCACTCACGGTCCTACTAACCTGGGTGAATATTTGTATATTAATGATGATTTCTCATGTCGTAACCTACTTACGTAGCAGATTTCCCACCTATAAGTTGGTAAAGTTTTTTCATTAAATTTTGCTTGAGAAGTGAACCTCCTATCTTTTACAGTATTAAAGGTGTCGTATTAACAGTACCAGAAAAATCTAGAAGAGCGACGAGACTGTAGTCTTGTTAAGAACCCACTCAGCAATCGTGACACTGTCGGAAATAAATGCCTGGTTTGCCCTAGTTAACGTGGTTTGTACAGAACGCTGCGACTCGTGTTAAGACAAATGAACTCACCACACAATCCCGAGATAACACGTGCAATATTCATTAGGCAACGGACTCACAAAACTGACACAGAAATTGTTAAAACAGCTTTGAAAAAGTTGTTGAGTAAAGCCAGAACCCAACTAAGACTTACCTACCTATCTACCTAATGAAGCTAAGTCGTTGTAAGTATATTGAACAAGTTGAAAATAATTGCAAATATAATAAATGCTTATTATTAATGAATCCATTACATGTCTTATAAAATATTTTATTGAACCTTGCGGCAAAATAAGTCAAATGCCAACAAATACTGTTTCGATTGAAAACGGTTGGTTGAACTCTTAAAAACGATCAATTTTTAATTCTAGCGTTATGCCCTAAGCGGTCGTTTGATTGATGATTGTTTCTGTGACAGTTGTATATGTAGTTATATTGCCAGATACTCAACACATCATCTGATACGGGGACTTGACTACGATTAAGAATTTTATATTTTTTACGACGAATTGTGGATTGACTTTTAGTTAGGTTTCTATGACCTACTTGTACTATTTTGCACTTCTACATTAGTAATGACGGGAAAATACGCTTGTAATATAAGAAAAAAACATTTATTAAATAATGTTTAACACAACATTGATAGCTTAGTGGCTTGAATTTCAGACTTCCTCTCGGGGTTCTAGGTTCGAATCTTGGCATGCGCCTCCGACTTTACAAATTTTGTTATGGAGAGTTAATATTTTCAACGGTGTGTGAATTCTGCCTTTCCGCTTTTGCCCAGAATGGTAAACTATGGACTAAAATTTTCTCAATATGAAGGGAGATCTGTGTGCAGCAGTAGAAAAATAAAAAAGTCAAAATAATAAAAATTCATATTATACAATTTAAAGACGATCATTAATTTTCATAATAACGATGATTACATTTTTATGTATAATTTAAAGAGAAAATTAATATTGGTTCAAATTCTTGTTGGCTTTAGTTAGCTAGTTAATGCACCCAATATACTAGTATAACAGATTCGCAATTACAGTTTAGTTGTATAATGCACGGAAAAGTAATTAAAGATTATGAAAAAATTTACTTGTAAGTATGTAGAAATGTATATAAATTTTGGCGACTGCTGATTCTATAGCATATAATATACCTATATTTCATATATGTTGTACATTTATTTAAAATATAATATCACTTTGTTCCAAAAAACTTTACTGATAGGAATAGAATTAAGAATTCAAACTTGTAGTTAGTATCAAAGCATGTGATGGAACTTTCTATTATTAAATAAATAAAGAAATAAATAACTGGGAACTATTCCACACACGGCTGTCTGATCTCAAATTAGGCAATTTAATGCCTGTGTTGTGGTGACCGGACAGCTGATAAACATACATATATACATACGATATAGTACTTACATAGATATTTTTATGACGCCCAGACACAGAACAAACAAATGTGCTCATCACCGAAATGTTTGTCCTTGGTGGGAATCGAACCCACGACCTCCGGTTTTGCAGTCAGGGTCTCTAATCTCTCAACCACGAGGCCAGTTTATTATTATAATTTCTAAATGGTTTATATATTAGGTAATAGTTATCAGGAACTACTTGTCATCATCAAATAACATATAAAAAATACACTCAATCCGATCTATTCGAGATCTTATTACACTATGCAATTGTAGGTAAAAGATAATATACCAAATTTTGCTTATATGTAAATAATGTACCTATATGTACTTTATTAACCGTGTCTTTTAAACTGTAACAATAGGTATGGATAATTTTAATAACAGACTTGATTTGTGTTGCATTTTTAGTTTCATGTAGGTTTGAGGGCCTAAGTTTTGATGTAACAGTAATGAGTATGATAGTTACTAAGAAGTTACTTCAATGAGGTAAAATCTCAGCGAACACGGCGTGTCAGTTCCCTTTGTAAATGGGTCAGAGGCTATTCAGGTCCCCCCTAGCACCTCCCTGTGTTATATGTGCCCCTTGCATAATTGAACAGGCGGCAAATTATTGTCATGCCTGTCATTGTTTAAAAAATTTTGAATGCATCTGATATGGGAAAAAGTAAAATATGTCTCCATTTTTCGTTTTCTTATTAATATTGAGAACCGTTTGATGTATTACGCAATAATATGCATTTCCCGCATTTTAAATTAGGCCTTTTTATTAGAAAATAGCTGTAAAATCGTGATATAAATTAGTGAACTTATCCATATTAAGCATAAGGGCGGTGTAATAAGATCAATGTTGATATTATTTAAACGTGAACCTTTGGATGGATTTAATATACTGCATATTTACGAAAATATTATGTATGTACCTACATGTAAACAAAAACAAGGCTACAACTGTGTATTTTCATCATAGCCCACATTGTGTTTCAACTAGGATCGCCCGGAAACTAGCTTTACCAAAATGGCGGTTGCATAAGACTACTCATTCCTTTATTGGAATGTCGGTCAGCACACTTTATACAATTCCAGTTAAAATTCAGTCCCTGCCATTTCAGACATTTAACAAGTCTGTCAAGGAAGTCCTCTGTAGAAAAGCTTATTATGAAACCAAGAACAATTGAACAATAAAAGGCATGGAACAAAAAAGGCAACTTTATGCAGTTTCGATGTTATGACATGATAGGTTTAACTATATGATAAAATAAATAAATACGACCAACACTTTCGACAACTACCTACGTTTAAAATGATTTAGGGAATCGATGTACCGGGTAGTGAATAAGCGTCCAATATACTAGTTAGGGTCCACTAGTTCATACACCAGGGATGGCGAACCAATGGTACGAGTGCCATTGACGACGAAACAATATTTCCGGCACATCATCGATCACGAAATTCATAATGTACTAAGAGAAAAACTGAGGAAGATATTTTTTGGAGAACGAAGTCGAACTAACTTTACAATAATTAAACTACGTGTGTAATTGAAACATTGCAAGTGTACCTTTTGGTATTAAATAAAAAGTTTTGAGTTGATTGATACTATTTGTTTATTATTTATTATTTTCCAAATAATCATAAAGTCAAAATTTCTGACGGCGCGTCAATGGCCTCATTAAACGTTTGTTTAAAAAAATGGCACGTTGATGCATAACGGTTCGCTTACCCTGTCAAATAGTATATAGATAATAGACATTTAATTACAGATAATAAGTTTCTACAGTTATAGTGCCCTTAAATAAATAAAGTTTCACCTGAATGCTATCATTTGTTTCAGGCGGCCGTACCAGAGGGAATGACATTCCCAGGTTCTTTACCAGACGTAGCAGAAAGGTGCGGCCGATGGGCACCAGATTCTTTATCAGCATCGGCGTCAGGAAGTTCAGACGAAAAGCCGATACCACGTCGGCCGCGTTGGAGGATAGCCCTGGCAGCATTGATAGTTTTAGCAGGACTCAGCGCCATTCTTGCTCTGCCTATCGCTCTTGGCGGCGGCGGCCGTGCTACACCAGAAGAACGCCTTACAACAATACGCCGTATGCTGCGCGACTCTCCACTAGTCGACGGACATAATGATTTAGCGTGGAACGTTAGAAAATTTCTACATAATAAGATTGGTGATTTTAATTTAAGTGCAGGCCTTGAAGGTCTGGAGCCGTGGGCCCGCTCGCGCTGGTCGCATACAGATATTCCACGGTTAAGGCTCGGTCAGGTTGGCGCACAATTTTGGTCCGCGTACGTGCCGTGCGGAGCGCGGGATCGGGACGCAGTACAGTTAGCTCTCGAACAAATGGATGTCATCAAGAGAATAGTGGAAATGAATACTGGACATCTTGCTTTAGTTACAGATGCAACGGAATTGTTAGATGCTCATCGAGATGGCCGAATAGCTTCATTAATTGGAGTCGAAGGTGGACATGCGCTCGGCGATTCTCTTGCAGTTTTACGTGCTTTTTATCAATTAGGTGCTCGATATCTTACAGTAACACATACTTGCGACACGAGGTGGGCGCGTGCTGCCGGCACTACCGGTGGACTAACAGAGTTTGGTCGTGCAGTAGTACGTGAAATGAATCGCTTGGGAATGATTGTTGACTTGTCACATGCTGGTGAAGAAACAGCAAGAGACGCGTTAGAAACATCGCAAGCACCAGTAATATTTTCACATTCAGGTGCTGCGGCTCTTTGTAATTCGACGCGCAATGTTCCAGACGATTTACTAAGAATGGTTGCAGCAAATGGGGGTGTCGTTATGATTAATTTCTATGCAAAATTGGTTTCCTGCGGTGAAAAGGCTACTATAGAAGATGTAGTTGCCCATATTAATCATGTACGGCATGTGGCCGGGGTCGAACATGTAGGGTTGGGTGCAGGATATGATGGAATCGATGCACCACCAGAAGGATTAGAAGATGTATCCCGATATCCACATTTGCTTGCGGAGTTGTTGCGCGATAAAGAATGGAGCGAGGATGACGTACGTAAATTAGCAGGTATGAATGTAGTACGTGTACTTCAACATGTAGAACGAGTTCGCGATCAGTGGCGCCGCGCGGCCGTGCTGCCGGGCGAGGAGTCGGCCGGGGTGCGCCGCGGCCAGTGCGCGTACGGGCCGGCGTGACGCAGGCTGCGCGCCGCGCGCTCTCGCGGCCTTCCTCGTACTGCTCAATATTGACACTTGTTGAAAGTAGTTATACATGTATATTAGTGTCCAAATGTGATTTAGCATTTAAAGTAATCTCTACCTGACCTGAATCTGCACAAATTGTTTGGCTAAGGAACTGCATTGTTTGGGTGTTTCGTCCCGACGTCGGCTAACAAGCTGCCACTGAACCATTTCTCCATCCACGACTTCGTAGACGAAAGCCCAGCGTGATAGATATTTATACTATAATATGGCTCATATTGGAGATATAAAATGAAATTACGTGTTTATAGAAAAATGAATTTTATTTATATATTGTTATTTTATATTTAATTAGAAAACGAGAATAGATAAAGGTTTTATGTTGCACGATGATAATGAGGTGAAACAAGGTGGAGAGCGCTTTTCAATATAACTGAATAAAATATACATTTAATAAGCTACCACTATTGATTTAATTGGGAGCATAAAATAGATTTGTCTGATAATAGTCTTAGATAAAACCGAAGTGCGGAAGATACGCCACGTATCGATAGTGCGCGATTAAAATTATCGTCTACTCCACAAGTAATTCAAATTTATAGATTAAATGTAACACTACTCCCTAACTTATGCACTTGAATAATCATGCATGTAAGAGACTACCTTGGACAAATGCTACAACGGAAATAAATATGACTGATTTCTTTTTTACAGTAATATGTTTGTTCTAAGGGTAGTATGGTAGGTACAGAAAATGATATAATGTATTATTTTGTCTTAACGATTTTGAGTGAAATGAGATTTTAGTATGCCTGTTGTATATAGTTTTGTATACACAGTAAAAAACGTGATTAATGTCAGAATAAAGTATGTGTAGTTTTGAAACATAGTGTAGTCCGTAGGGTAGTTGGTGCGCGATTAAACCCAAATCGGTCCGTCAAACTTCTTCCTGTAGTACTAATAGAAGTCAGGAGTCACAACATTCCTCAGTAACGTATCTTCTTCCGTGCATAAACTTAAGATGTTACGTGATTCGCATTTATGTTTGTAGGTACCTATATTATTTAACCATCGTCTGACCATTTATTTGTGTGGTCATAAATTACATATGTACCTAATACTGTCCTTATAAAAATGCATTTAAATACCTGCTTTACTTAAGAAATGTTTAGTTAGCAAGTTATAGCGTAAAATGGTTGAATCTACCGCGAAGTTTTCCATTTTGCATACATTAACATTTAACTTAAGTTTCATATGAACATTAAATATTACTTTAATTTAACATTTCACATTTAACTTTATCCTGGAAAATTACGTAATAATAAACAAATTTAAAACTATATTTAATCGTATAACATAAAACTAGAAAAAAAATGTTTTGGACTGTTCTGGAATCTCTGTTGGACTGTTGTGTTCTGAAATGGACTATTAAGCATAAAAACAGTTTTGCAATTCGAACCAGTAGTTCCTGAGATTAGCGCATTCAACCAAACAGACTCTTCAGCTCATTGGCAAAATTTACACTATATGAATCGGATAAATACTTTAGAAGATATTATATATTTAAAATAATATGCCACCAAAAAAATATTACCTCCGCGAGCTAGCGCTTTCAACTGGAAGATACATGAGGTTGTGGAGCAACATATAGGCTACTTTTTACCCTAGAATTCCCGCGGGGTCGGTATTTAGGCGGGAAAAACTTTGTGACACACTGATTTCCACGCGGGCGAAGCTGCGGACACATCTAGTATTTAATATCTACCTATGTGATTTATAGAAAAGATTTTTAATTATTGTTGAATTACCTAATACTGTTGGTTTTAATCACAAGTATTCTAAATCGCCCGAGTAATACTCCGAGCAACCCGCTCCATAGTTATATACTATTAAATAGCAACAAAATTGTAACGTGTAATTGGAAAATAAACGTATTGAGTATTGTTTTGTAACCACTTTAAACTTAAGAACCAATAGCAAATCAAGGGCCCCGCAATTGAAGTTGCTACGGTCCCTGCGCTGGCGTAACCCGGCCACTGGTCACGAAGTGCTCGACGCTGGTTAAACAAATTTAATAAGTACTTTGATAAACTACGACGTGCTTCCTGTTATTTACGTTAAATTTTATTGGGTTATAATTGTGTTTATGCCATGGTTAAAGGTATAATGCACATTTATTTAACTGTCTCCAATTTTATGACTTACATACTTATTCCTTTTTAAAAGCTTTTTATTAACTTAGTATGTGTGTATGTTTGTCCGATCGGGAACCTTGCGACTGAATTTTAGACCAGTTATGTTTAACCGATTCAGCTGAAATTTGGTATACACGCTTATTTTGGATGATTGTCATCCATCCTTAGCTATGTGACGTCATTCTAATTCCAATATGGCGGAACATGCTAGATGGCGGACTTGTAATTTTTTTGCACTATCGCAGTATGGGTATCAAATAAAAGTCTTGATGAGGAGAATACGAAAACTAATACAATGTTAATAAAAGCTTGTATTGAAAAAGTTTTTTTTTATAAATTTATTTATTGTTACAAATTAATACAATACATGTCAATGTAAACTTTGTATGCCGATGTGTGTTATATTAAAAATATAACCTAATACTTATGTGTGCATTTGTTGGGTTATATTCATAATAGCATATTTCTATTATAGATTGCGCCTCGAACTTTTTAAAAGTGGTTGTCCGTGTAGTATCTATATCCTGTTATATTGTATTTGGGCATAAAATTTGATACAGTAACATTAGTCAAATCGTTGTACCTACATTACGAGTATTACAAACGGGCACCAGCCGCGAATAATTAAGTAAGAACTTTTTATACAATATGGATTGAAAATGTATTATTAAATGAAATATATAAAAACAAATTACTATCATGCCAAGTTATCCACCTTGTGCCCTCAGACATCTTAAAATAAGAAATGGTATATAAATATTGTGGAATACATTAGTGATGTAGAAAGAAGTGTCAAACGAGCAGAGAATGCAATTCCCCCCATTTTAAGAAGTGTCTACAGGCTGCACATAAATAGGTATATTTCCAACGAAAGCAAATCAATTTTTTACTTCCTCTTAGGGCTGATTTGTAGTCTATTATGCCTGGAGAGAATTTGGAATTAACAGCAGGATATTTTTTTGTTCTCAATTATATATACAGCACTAACATAAGTCTGGAAAATTTCATCACCTCATTAGTGCAACTTATAGAACTCTGGTAATTTAAGCGTCTGCCAGTATTTACCTTATATTAAGTATGTATATTGTTTCTTCCGTTTTACCGTATAATTTTTTACATGTTAGAATAAATATGTTGCTATTACGAAAATGAAATAGGTACCTACTATATACTGTATAGCTATGGAACACATCTCTAAAGGTTTGAATTTAAAAATTCATTCCATGTTGGTTACCTGTTGTAAAAATCAAAAACCACTAAAATTTTTTAATAACTAGTGGACCTGACCACGCGTTGCTGTCGTTATACTATGTCAAATCATATATGTATGTCAAATATATCAAAATCCCGTACCAAGATGTTTGTCCGACTAAGTGTTGTCCTATAAGAAAACATTGATTTTGCAATAAAAAAAATATTATCAATTTATATAAAAAAATCTTATTTTTAAGTTGGACCAAGCAATAGATATTTACAAAATTTCATTGAAATCGGTTGAGTGGTCTCGGAGATTATCGCAAACGAACATCGTGACACGGGAAGAGAAGAGAAGATTCTGTCAGACAGTTTTCTATTCTATAGTATATTTATGTATTTATTATTACTGTTTGATTATTACTATAGCTAAATGAATGGTCTTTAAAATATAGCATTTATAATCTAATAAATTTGGAAACGCTAAAATATGTAGCTTTCCTAGTGTAGAGTATAGGTATATTGTGTTCATCAGATCTAGTGAATATGACTCTTTCTACATGAAGTTACATGATACATAATTTTTTAATTTACCTATGATTTTATTTCTTTTAATCTCTCATACAAAATTTTCCAATCGAACGTGTAGCATATTGTGATATATCCACGAAAGTCATTTATTTGAGACGTCTTAGTTACCTATATTCTAAAGGTATATTTGTATATCTAAGTACCGAAGTCATCGTTGAATTTTAAAAAATTTGAATACTGTACCTGCTTAATTTAAATCAAAAAAGAGAATGATGCCTATAAGTACATAGTATATAATAAGTATATTATCTCATGAAAGTTGACTTGTACCATCTAATGAATTAGGTAACAAAATAAAATTATGTTATTACTATCGATACTTAGCAATTTAAGCGTTTAAAAGTAGGTGGTACATACGTACTATTATATTAACATATTACCTAGGTACCTGCTATAATTTAAGATTTTTTTTAATTCTTAATACTCAAGCCTTGGACTGCTATCTCATCCGACGAAAGGCGATGGTGCAGCTTACGATATAGCAAGCTTGCATAGTTATTTAACATCATTATAAGTAAGATTATTTGGCTGATATTTTATTATTTCACAAATTTTTCATTGTATTAATTTTTTTATTAGAATAGAGTAGCAAACGAACAGGCAACAGCCACAAGTGGCCACTGTCGCCCATGGACATCTGTAACCGACTCCTAACAAGGCTGTACGGTTCTGACTGTTAGTGTGAATTCAGCTAGTATAGGTAGAATTAGTTAGTGAGTATTCTTTAGTAACAAGACTGCAGAAATGGGAATGTTAGTGATATTAGCGCAGTCAGTATGCGTTAGTAGGTGCAGTTAATAAGTGTTACTGGTTACCCTATCAGAAGTCGGTCACAGATGCGTTGTTACTCTTGAGGACTAAGATGGTCGTCTCTGATATACAAGCGGACCGGCATCCACACCCTTCGAACCGAAACACAGTTGAAACAACTGCTTCACGGCAGAAATAGGTGTGGCGGTGGTACTTTTCCGGGCGAAAATTGTTTTTTTGGAGCATGTGCGTGAACATAATAACAGTAGGTAACGACCCAATCTAATACATATGTCCACCGGCGAATCGTTCGTAAATAGCGTGTTTTCCTCTTTCTGGTTAATTGTTCCATATATACTTGTTATTTTTTTTAAGGAAAATTAGATATTTATTGGTGTTTTAAGTTGACTTCAATGGAGTTTATACCATAAATGTCGCACAAAATTGTTATTAGGTATATTGCAATAATAAGTGTTAGTATCTTTTTATTATATATACAACTACGCAAATATAAAATATACAAGTACCTCCAGTTATTTATTTTTATTGCAACCGGGTCCCAAAATTATTAATTAAACATTATGTGATTTATTACAAAATGTGTTCTATTTTTACCAGCTCGATTTTGTGAAAGAAAAATTACGTTTTCATTACAGTAGGTACTATGCTCGTTTGTCACTTCTTAAAAAGATTAATTACGCGCTGCCCAGTTGGGCCATAGGGTACCTATCTAAGAGAAATATGTCTTATTTAAAATTGATGGTTTGTTTTTATACAAAAATTTCTTTATCAATAAACATTCTTACCAAAGTAATGGTTTTATTTCACTACCTATGAAATTTCCTTATAACCAAACTACCGCTCGTAACACAATATCTACCTGTGTCTGTCATCTATACGTATCTTATATTGTTATTTTTATATATGTTTTTATATTTAACGCTTTGATTAGTTGACGCATGAATTACGAAAGTTTGGAGGTTAAGCCCTATTACGCACTTTCGACTGGTCGCCGGCAACTCGACGGCAACTGTGACTTAATCTATAAATGTACAATTTATAAAACAAAGTCCCCAGTATGTGCGTGATTTTCTCAAAATCTACTGAACGAATTTTTGTACGGAATTTACTAAAAAGTAGGTAGTGCAATTCTTCAGGAAGGTTTTAGTAAAATAGTACATTACGTTCCTCTCCCCCATTTAATCGACCGTACCTTCAATGAGATTTGAATAGTATTGAAAGTAATCTATAGAGATTAATTTATAAAACCAATCTATTGCTTTAATTGAATCAAGCTTATAACAAAAATACACACAGTGACTCAGTATACATTTAAATAGGATACTGCGCATCGCAATTGGTCTACTTGGTGCTGTGCCTTAAAAATTACTGTACTTACCTTTCTAATTATTGCACAAATGCCTTAAGATTTCGTCTACGAAATTGTGTTTCATCTTCAATAAACAAAGCTTGTTTTTACATGCTCTCATGTATACCATAATTCTTGTTCTTCTGACAATGCTTGTTGCAATCTACCACAATTTAAACGCAGTAAATTCTCTGTAGATACGTTTAAAATGTTCACATTTCCAATTTCCTACAGCTGCATTATTTCAGTCACTGTTTTTATACCAGTTGGAGAATTCTAGCTAACCAAACACTGCCTTGTAATCAGCGTCAGTTTATTTGATTTTTGTCGAGTATTATTTTTCATTACGCAATGTAACGGATTAAAGCTCACTTCATATTAAATTGACGATCAATGCAATGTACGAGTATACTTGTGTACATGCATAGATTTCTCAACACGTAACTTGTTTTAGGTAATTCTATCTAAAAGTTAAAGAGATTCTTACGTTAGTATTATCAAATTTGTAACTTTTTTTTGGTGACGAGGGGAAACTTTTGAAAAGTACTACGGTGCCTTGAGAGATTATGTGGGATTTCTAACCACTAAAATTCCAGTGGAATACCAGTGTCCTCCTAACGCTTTGCTTTAGCTCGCTCCGGATAAGGCATCTGTCTCATTATACACCTCTCGGTGCTATGACGGCATGCCTTCCTGGGGTTCGTGGCTGAACGGCTAGAGCTTTCCCTCTAACCGTCCGCAACCCCGAAAGTCTTCTTTTAGTCGCCTCTTATGACCTGCAGAAGTTATAGTAGCTGTATTCTAGTCTCGAGGTACAGGGACAATCAAATTGCTACCTACCTAATTAATATTGGCAGAAGTTGAAGTTAGGAGTCTCCAAAACTAGCATACACATATAAATACAGTAAAGTATATCAGGTTTGTAAGGATGGAGATATTTGGCACTCGGTGCTTTATGTCTATTCCATTACGGATATATGTATAGTAAATTTAATTCACCTACATTGTTTTTATACAAATGCTAATATACTCAGTAGTGTAAATACGCAAATTTTTTTTTTCATGATTATAAAATGATTTCTTTGATAATATAATTAAATTTAATTGCCTCTTTAGTTAATACCATTTTGCCTATTCCACGGATTATCTATTAACAACAAACACTATTGTCATATCTGTCAAGTGAAGTCGGATCAGATTGTCATGTCAGTCAATGTATTAGAAACACTTCAGAATCTTATTTCATATTAGTCAGATTAGTCAATTTGGTTTATAACATATAATTTGTTGTTTTACACATATCAGTATAATACATTTTTGTTTATTTTTAAAAAAGTGAACATTACATACCTATTTACTCAATTAAATTTTAAAGGTAAGTTTAACAACATACATTTTGGTTGATGAAACATATATCCCATAAAACCTGTTGCAAAAATATCTGCACGTTTGTTTTACACATCCTTTCTTGCATGCTGCCCCTTTTGGAAAAAGGATGGATCATAAACAAGGTTCGTTATGATTTACGTATATAGTCATCGATATAATTGTAATACATAGATTTTATCGACAATTCCATTATCTTCCAATTAAATGCAGTTTAGTAACAACAATAACTAATTGGTTACAGTATATATTTAGTAACGTAAATAACCGCTAAATATTACTTTTGGTTTATTCATTGTAATAAACTTGTGACTAAATGAGTTAGATTTTAAGAATATTACAAAGAAACATCAAACCGAGTTTATTAATAAAATTTCAATGAAATAAAAATCGTGCATTTTGGACTTGGTAATCCAGGAAAAGGACATGTCTCTCATTTTAACATTAAAAATGGCAAAGAAGTGTTGATGTATATTTGTTTAATTCTCAACTTGAAATTAGTACATATATTAATATACATTTCTAGTTATCTTGGTAGGAATACTTGGTATGAAAATAACTTTATAGATTATTATTTATGAAGTTTATGTTTTGTTAGTTTATACTTTGGATTTACACATGTGCCCAAATTATATGTGGCCTAGTAATAATAAGTGAAATTTGAGTCCCAGTTATATCTATAAGCAATAGAATTAAAAAAGGATTGCCAGAAGTGGGACATAAATGTAAATAGGTAAGTAATCTCTGTATATGGTTCACCTGGGGAAATACAAATGCCACACCTATTTCCACTGTGAAGCAATTGTTAGTATAGCCATGTGTTGTAATTGTTAGTATAGCCATAGCACATTGGCAGCAGTGTCCACTTGTAAATGCTTCCTGCTTGTTTGCTTCTCTCTTAATATAAAAAGACCATTTTATCTATTCAGCATATGCATTCCAGATTTAAGTTTATGGCATCAATTTTCATGAGAATCTAATCACATGAATTTTCAGAAAATAAACTTTAAAAAATCCCAACATCATAGTGATAAATAGAATGTTGATGTGCATTGTGGTGTCACAACACATATTTCATAGAGCAGTGTTTCTCTAAGTGAGGATAGCATTTGTTGTGCAAAATTAGACCTGTACACATAAGATTTGTTTTTAAAGTGATGAATTTTAAGGTAGTGTTTTATAAAATTATATTTCATTGCCATTGTAATAACTAAATAAAAAATAAACTTTAGCATTCAAAAAAATTAATTTACATCTTAAAGTGTCATTTTTTTTATATTGAAGTTCCCTACATACAAAAAATTGAGTAACAGTGTGGTGGAATAAATACTGTTATATTAAAAAACCATTTCGTAATCATGCTTGATTAATTTTTATTCGTGGTTAATTAATAGAATTAGATTGTTGTAGCAATGAACAAATTATCTGTCATTAAACAATACATCTAGTAGTCGTAATATTAACATGAATACCATATTATTTCAACTCAGTCTTACCTTTCTATAGGGAATACTTTGTATTCTGAAATAGCAGAGCAACAGAAGGTTAATGTAGTACTAGTAATTTGTAACATCATTAAATGCACCAAGTACCACCACACTGGACTATTAGTGTAACTGAAAATAAGGGTTATACAATATGTTTTGATTTAACTACGAAAATAAACTTTTTTATTTTTTTTATTTATATTTCTATTGTTCATTTTCTGTTGAACATATAGGAACAGAAACATTTTTTTGGTTTATAAAAAGTGTTGTTTTAAAATATTGTTTTGTTAAATGTATTCAAAGTTGAAAAGTAGTTATTTTTTATGTCTCCCTTAGGATGACTTGTAAAAGTATATTATACATTATCTTGGTAAAAAATTATTTCTTACAACTATCATACTGGTTTACAGATACTTTTAATGAGTCGGTGTCTTCCATACTAGAACGTAAAGTGAGAGGGTGGCTCAGTGGAGTAATTGACGATATGCGGCGTAGCAGTCCGGTACAGCAGTGGCTTGACTCACTACCCACTGAGACTATCAACAATACTGAGACTATCAATGCAACAATAACTGTTGATCATGGTAATGACCAAAACAATGAATGTGTAACAGAAGACAGTATTGTAGAATTGGAAACAAAATCAGACGAGAACAAAGCAGAAGAGTCTGTGACTGAAAATACAGTTGTTGAAACAAAATGTGAAATAAATAAAAATGAAATTGAAATAAGAGAAAATGTTCAAAATGATGAAAGAACCCTAGATGTTCACAGAGAAGCTTGGAAAAGAAAGTCTCTGGAGAGTGGAGTACTGCCTACCACACCAATTGTAAGGAATGTGAAGAACAAGCTACAAAGAGATCATTCAATCCAATCTGAAGGATGCCCACCAAGGTTTAAAAATCCTTTGTTTCGCGATCACTCTTTGCAGGTACAAGGGTTTATTGACCAACTATGTATTATTAATATGTATTATTAACTTTCATATACATTTCAAGTTCATTTCAATTTTAATTTGATATACCCAAGATTCATTATTAAAACATGTCCACTTATCGTAGTGTAGATAAAATACATATTTTTTATAATTTGATTTCTATACATATTATAGCTTAATGGTCGTGGCTTTCTTATTCTCCGTTTACAAAGATCTGTTTTTCTTAACTGATAATAATTTAATGCTGTCTAAATTTTTTACAGTCTGATGGAAGTGGATCAAGTGGTAGTTCTGTTTTGAATGTTCTAGGAGCTAGAAAGGTTGATGCTGAGTCAGTGCTTTTAGCTCTAGGCTTTGGACCAAGTGAGAAACAACAAAAATTACAAAGGATACCTGATAGATTTTTAGTGCCATCTAAGGTAATGTTTTTCTTCTGTTCATTGACTGTTTTAATGAAATATAATATGTATAAAATTAAATATACACTTTTGAAAGATAAAATTACACTCGGGGTACCAAAAGCGACAACTGTATATTTTAATTTGAAATGGATTGTAGACTTTTTTAATTTTTTGTTATTATTTTAAAGGACCCGCTTAAGTGTTTAACTTTAGAATGTATATCTTCTAGAATATAAAATCGTTTTTACCATTTCTCATCTATACTAACATTATAAAGCTGAAGAGTTTGATTGGTTGAACATGATAATCTCAGGAACCACTGGTTCGAATTGAAAAATTATTTTTGTCTTGAATAGTCCATTTACTGAGAAAGGCTATAGGCTATATAACATCACGCTATGCCTAATAGGAGTGGAGCAGCAACGAAAAAGCGTTCCTTTATTCTTCCGTTTTCGTGTAAATTTTTATACATAATAATCATAGTGTGATGTTCTTAAAACAGTTTTTTAATAGATTGTTCTCTAATTTACGCGGCTGCAACCATGAGGCACAGCTAGTTAAAAATATATTTTGCAATCGTAATGCTTATTTGTCAATAGTGATTGCCCGTGACTTCGTTTCTGTCGCCTTTCTCATTAATTCTGATTTAAATTACTGTCTGAAAAGTCCTTTACCAGTTGATATCCGTGGCTTCAGAGCGGTTCTGATGATATGGGAATTTTTAAGAAGTCGCGTTGTGTTTTTATTGCCCGTTAATAATGGATAGAGACTTTAATTTTGTTTGTACGTTAATTTATAATATTACAGCTAAAAGGTATAAGCACAGAGAAATTTATAAAAGATGAACATCATTCAATGCGTATGCATGATTGTGGCGTGTTTGGCTACAGAGGATTAACTGGTAAGTTGTTTGATTGCTATCCAAATTGCATTTTGTTAGAATTTGGTGGGAGGTGTTCCGCATTAATGTGTATTAATGGTGTGGGAGTGATTCGATTTTAATAATTTGTCTATGAAGTAACAACACTTCACAACAACCAACACAAGCAGCCTTACGGTGAATGGTGATTGTTATTTTATTTACTAATGGTTCGAGAACGTGACTATATGAAATTTTATAGTATGTAGTTGGACTTTTAAAGGTAATATTGATGTTAATGTTTATAATACAAAAAAGTTAATAATCATGTATGCAAATAGGTTTGTTACTACTATGTATAATGGTAAATAGCAACTAATAATATACATAATATAATAAATGTACCCTATATGTATAAAATATTGTATAGTCACAAACTGAAGGGTAACAAGAATACTAACAATACTGAAACCACTAACAGAACACTGCACACCTGTTTGCCGTTTCATGAAACCTGTTCCGTCGAGCTATCATAGGTCGTATCAGGTTCCTGAAATTGCCGTACAGTAAGTTGTATTCATGATTACTGATGTTTGAATGTCTGCATGTTTCTATTTTGCGTTTTGTCCGTATACGTTTTGTTTCTCAGTATAAGCAAACAACTTTGGGTTGGACGACGACGAAACTACAGAAAGAGAAGTCGTTCAAATTTTGAAAAGGCACTGTTTTCAACTTTTCTCTGATATCGTGAATCCTGTGACACTTAATTATTTCAAATCAACTCAATTGATTAGTTAACTCTCAAAAATTAGGTGAAATCTGTCTTTTATTCTACTGCAATATCACTGCTCAATATAAATAAATCTTAAATAAAATATACTTAAAGAATAATACTTATATCATAAGTGCCGTTTATATCTCTTCAAAACTTTCTTCCGTCTGTAAAGCAATGTACTCAAATATTTTATATTTTATTTTTGTATGAGAATATCCAAGGTCGTTTAATTGTAGGTACCTATGTACGAGTACATGTTGATGTTGCTACCTTGCTTGAAGATTGGTCCATTATAATTTTTGTTTTATGTTTAAGCTTAGCAAGATTTGAAATAGCATACATAATATAAGATAATATTTATATACTTTAATTTTCTATTTTCAAATTAGTAAATAGCGATTTTTGTTACATAGGTCGCAAGAGTAGGTATTTTACTATACTAATAAAATTAAAAGATAAATTAAAAAAACTAGTCTAGAGGGCTATTAACGAGTTTTTTTTTTAAGTTCAGAACTAACAGATAATTAAATAACATTTTAGATTTGTACTATGCGCAACTCTTACACATACTTAATTTCTTTTGCACTGTAATTTCTTATTATTGATAAAAAAATGCACTTTGCACCTTGTAATTTGTCAATTTTAACTTCCGTTTAATTTGTCGTTTTTAATATAAATGTTACTTTCTTTGGCATACTTTTTTCGCCAAATCCTATTTACTCAGAGACTGACTGCATTTCAGGGAATCCTCATGTTCCACCGTCGACAATTGTAGCTAAAATAATGGAGTGCATACTGCAGGACGACGTGTGCCGCGAAGAAGCCCTAATGAAGACACGACACTCTATAGCCGACATGCGGAGTGCGCCCGCTCTCCACGCGCACCTCGCTTCGCGTCTACGCAGTACTTAAATATATGACTAAAACATCTCAGGAGTTCATTGACTCAATAAAGACGGAAGACGAAGTTTTAGTAGAATGCAAATATTTCTTGCTTTGCAATCGAATTTTTGTCTTTCTTAAACATTTATTATTCTGGCTTCTAGGGGTTTTCGAGGATTTATTGTTAAACAACGCTGTGTAGCGCTGTTAAACAATATTGCGCCAAAGTGAATATTTACCTACATATCCAATTACTATATTAGAAAATACTATAGTTTATAAAAGTTATAACACTTAAATAATATTGAACTTATCACTTAATTCACAGAGTTTTGAAATACTTATTCTTATTATAAAAACATATTACACCTTTTTATTATTATCCAGACTGAAGTAGAGACTAATCATCTGTGTACTTAAAATAATACATAATATTAAATGAAAATACTTCGAAAATATTTTACGCAAGTATAAATTTTTACGAAGACGATTAATACGATTTTGAAATTGTCTCTAAGGTTACTTCTTTTCTGCTTTATATAAATAAAAATTATAAATATAACTTATAATATATATATAGATGATAAGTATGTGAATAAAATGATATATTACAATATTTACATTTATGATTATATTTTTGTTTTCTCTTTATTTGTTTAACTCTCTAGGGCATAGCAATTTACCTAGATTTAAGGTTTCGTAATTAACTTATATGTACTAACTTAGTTATATTAATTAGTTGTTTTGCCTTATAATGTGTACTTAGACATTTTTGCTTTTCTGTGATAGATAAAAAAATATTATAAGTAGTGCAAGTTGAATTACAATGTACCAAATGTTTTTTTTATATGTGCCATTGAATCTACATTAACAGAATGTCTACAAGGCACATTGTTTTGATACGGGTCTAGGGGTTGAACTCCACTCGTGTGCACGGTATCTAAGCATATTTTTAACGTATATTTTCTTTGGGGCATAAACATCACGTGTACGCCTGAGGTGCGACCACATCGTCCGGCAGCCGACCCCCGCTGACATCAAGGACCGGTGTGGTTGAAACATGCAAATGTCTTTTCTCTTTTCTTTATTCTTGCTTTACTACTATTCCTCATTAATGTGTTATAACTTCTGGTCGCGCTTGGAGTTTTGAGCGCATCCGTACGTAATGTAGCGAATTTATCTAGTATGAGGGCTGTGCATCCTAGTGAGGTCAACCCTTACGTTTATAATATCGGATTTATAGGAGCGTTTGTATAATTGTAGTTAGTAATAGTAAGTTTTAAATTCATCAAAGATATTTATATGCAAGTACAGACGTTTCAACTATTTGTGTACGTTAAGTTTCCAATAGTCTAATATAGTTGTTATAAAATTCGAAATATTGTATGGGTTGCATTTTTACGTGTTTCCAGTTATCTAATATGACGTCAGAATGTAGATATATATACTATAATATAATTTATACAATTCACTAGCAGCCACAGATAATAATGAACGGGATAAAATTGTTATAGAATTAATAATGTCACTTTAGATAGCGGAATTTAGTAGCAAAGTCACTGTTTGTAGAGAAACGGATTGCGTTTGGTAGATTGAATATAAATGTATTGTCTATCTAGAATTGTACAACGTACCAACCCATATTAGTGGTTGTTGATGAGTTTTAACCCTTGGTAGTTTGGTACAGTATCGTTTTAAAAAATAATAATTAAAATAAATTCTTGAATTACACCCTCCGTGCCTTATACTAGTAGTTACATATCTGAATGGCAGTGGTATGAAACGTAGCTCGTATACTATTTTGTTTTAAATTAGATATAGTTTGTTAAAAAGAATTTGGCTCTGGAATTTCAATCACGTTTTGCTCATATAAGTTACTTAAATTTAGTAATAATGTTATTAACATTCTTTGTGTTATTGTAAGACTAAGTTCAATATCTGTGGGATCAATGTTATGACTACTCAGAGGCAAATTAAACTGTAGTGTCGGAATTTCTTTTGTTTAATTTCTAGTATTACAGATACACAAAGTAGGTACGTGTAAGTAGTTATACATTAAAAGGTAACACCAACAATAAACATATTTAATTATACAATTTTATTACAGACCGTAGAGATAAAGTGTGTATGGAAACCTATGTTAATAATATGTAACACTGTTAAACCAACCACCAAACAGTCTTCGTCGAATGCAATACTTTCTAAGTTCATCGAATACTAGCATTAGTATAGAAAAAGGAAGCGCTAACAACCACCTGAAATTGATTTTGTAATTAGGTTCTATACACTTTTCAGATAATTATGATTTTGGTGAACTCATTGGAATAAAGTCAAAATTAAAATTTCTTTACGAATTTAGTGACACAATATTAGTTTCATGACATTAATTTCATTAATAATTTCACTTTGGTACATGATATCGGTTTCATATAACGCATTACAACAATATCAAAGCTTGTGCATTTATTCCTACTTTACTCCAGCGTCATCATGCTTATTATACAGAGTGTGTGAAAAGGGCGTTGGCACGACCACGAGGCTGATGCTAAGTGGGTGGTACACTAAGCACAACAATGTCTTTTCACAAAGAATAACAACTAATCTCATCGATACTAGAAACATGTTCAATGACAATGAAATATCTATGGCCTGAAAAACCTTAGCTGTCTGTAAGTTTATTTGTTTCGTGCTTTCCAGTATAATCAAATAATAGTCAAGCTGATTATTACCAATGAAAGCATATCGGATAGGAACGGAAAAATGTGTTGATGCCTGGAACGTAACACACAATACAAGCAAGTATCAACTCTATCACGAAGCCCATGTTTAATACATTGTTTCTTAAACCTGAAAAATATGATATCGTTCAAAATAGAATAATCTGCAAGTATTAAATAATTTAATGAGCATTATACCAAAATAACTAATCTTTGAACTGAATTAAATAATCGAATATTGCTAATGTGACTACACGTAACTATAATATTATTCATATTGTAATTTCTTTTCTGGAACCGCTTTAACGATTTTCATAAATGTCGAGGTATTTTTTTGATCCGGAAATAGTTTTAATTATAGAAAATTTTCCTGTATGCATTATCTTAAATATTCATGAATTTAATACCTACCTACTCTATGACAGATGGTATTGTTAGGTAGAGTGTACCTAATAATATGAATGTTACTGACTTCTAAAAAACGTGTTGAAAGACTGATGAAACCAAATCAAAGAGACTAGTTATACATAGTGAAAGACCTAGAATGAGATAGACCTTGAAATCTACATGTTACATTAATATCGCTTACCAACTTGGATAATTGAATTATATCTAGTTTTACAAATGATGCCGTTGGTCATTTGGGTGATAACTATCGCCACGAAATATGTAGCTTGGCACGCCTGCTCCAACTCTTTACGTTCGGCGTACGTCCATTCCTGGCCTAAAGAATCTCGTACATCACTTACTGCTTCATTGTCCCATCGCTTTCGAATGCCTTCAAATAACCAAGGCATGCAATAGGACCATAACGTTAACTCAATATCCAAAGTTATATTTCATTACAAATGTTAGGTATTTACATGTACAGATACGTATATGTACGTATCTGTACTTACAGGAAATGTCATGTGTCTTACCAAAAAGATCTCCAGGATAGAATCCATGTTCAGCCATAACGACAAAATATGCGAACATGCCGGCGGCGAATTCGATTAACCCCAAATGTGCATAAGCGAGCCTTAACATATTAACGGATACCAGTTGCGAGGAGGAACGAGGAGGCCGCGCCATAACGTTGGATTCGGCGCGCTCGTACGACAACGCCACCGCCGGCCACATGTCCGTGCCCAGGTCCACGCATAGTATTGTCATCACACCTAGCAATGTGAAAACGATACTAAATGTGAACTTAATTGAAATTATTAATTAAAAAGTATTTATTTAATTTATAGAATGTTACTGGCAACATTGTAGGAAATTAACGATATCGTTGTGGCATTCCATTAAGAAAATTCACCTTCCTGAACCACGACCTTGAGTGCCATACCTTTTATAGGTATTTCAGTTGTGCAATATATTATATATAAAACATTATATATATAAATACAATTTTTATTTTTATTTTTAATTGTAATCTCTATTTTAAAATTCATAATTTGTAATTTCTATTGTGCCATTTATTATTTGTAATTTTAAATTTATAATTGTAATTTGCCACGCCACTGCGGGGCACATGTGTAACATGTAACGTGCAAATAAATAAATATATTATGATCTTGTATTTCTTACCCAGCGGTAATGGTATCGAGAATAAGATGAACATAAATACAGGTAGAACTTCTGGAACATTAGATATCAAAATGTAACAAACAGACTTTTTTAGATTGTCAAATATTTTTCGACCTTCCTCTATTCCGATTACAATGGTTGCGAAATTGTCATCCATCAAAATAATGTCCGCTGTTTGTTTTGAGACCTGTGGGATAACAGCAGAGATTAGTGAATTCACGAATGTCATTTTTTTAACATTCGCGAATGGAAATGCAATGCAATATTAATAATATTCATGTAATGTGCATTACAGAGCATTGGCTTAAAGATTGCCAAATTGTATCAAATCTTGATAAGCACCATGTTGCTAGTTCGTTCAGTAGGCAGACAGCGAAACATGGTGGCTCGTTAATAATTTTAGATAGAACTTTGAAATTTAAAGAACGTAAAGATATAGTGAGCCTTTCCATTGAACGAACTATAGAGATAGCCTGTGTTGAAATATCTAACTGTATAATAGTC
>DWGJ01000998.1:0-22998 GCA_018246895.1 Aspitha aspitha aspitha
GGTTCAGCGGTTTAGGCGTGAAAGTCGACCAGACAGACAGACAGAGTTACAATCGCATTTATAATATTAGTAGGGATGATACATAAATCAAAGCATTTCAAGCTGTCGTATTTATAGTTTTGTTATCTATTATTTAAAGTTTAAGAAATAGTTGGACGTTGTTACAGTCACATCCAATAGGTCTGTCCGAAGTCTCGGAGTAACTTTATTACTCGCTACACGGGAAAGGCACCTGAGTCAATATTGATGCGAACGAAGGCGAGGGTGGCATCGATTGTTTGCTCCCCAGACGAGGGTGCAGTCAGTCAAGGGTAGCCAGCTACTGATATATTCTTACTTATAATCGGTATCCATAGGTGCTATTCATCCAAAGCCGGTAGACATTTGAATTCCGTAACAATTATGATTTTTTCTCAACATATTGTTTATATGTAATTAGAATTTTATCTTGTAATATATTTCACAAGCCGTTGCTATGTTTTTGAAGAGCAATTATAATTTATTTCTTTTCATACTAGTTGTTTTCTATACAAATATTTTTATCAGTTGGATTAGTGCGTTTGCATTTAAAGCTTATCTAGTGTTTTGGCGACAAAATAATTAGGAAATGTTCATGTCTCTAAGCATCCTGAGTATTCAAAACCGTACGCGTGTAAAGTTCAAATAGCGGAAGTATCCATACCTCGGCTGTGTGCTTAACTTTTAAGTAATCACAAGGGCTACTGCGTTCGGTAACGGAAGCACTTTAATCTCGTAGAGATAATGAGACTCCGTGAATTGTTATCAAGATCAATAAATCGCGAGGTTCAAAAATTAAATCTTGTACCTATCTGCTTCCATCTTTTCATAGATAGAATAAACCGCCACGATAGATATAGCGACCTTACAAGAGTGAAGAGCCAGCATTAGAGCCGTAAGCGAGCACTCCCGTCATCTTGCGAAGAGCCACTCCATGCTCGGAACACGAGTACTGACCGACCTAGCACGGTCTTGGAGCGTCTACTACGATTATCTTAACACGTATCTATACTTTTTAATATTATAAAGAGTTTGTTTGGTTGAACGCACTAATCTCAGGAACTACTGGTTCCAATTGAAAAATTATTTTTGTCTTGAATAGTCCATTTATCGAGGAATGGCTATAGGCAACATAACATTACGCTATGACTAATAGGAGAGGAGCAGCAATGACAAATGTTGCAAAAACGGGAAAACATTGATTTCTACGTGGGCGAAGCCGTGGGCACAGCTAGTCGTCTGATATCATACAAACTATGTTTCGTATATCAATCGCAAACGTCATTGTGATTTATTTTAAAAGTGAAATATTAGAACGCGAGAGTCATTTTGATCTTAATTTATAGAGCTAACCTTGCTGTCTCTATTAAGCAAGAGCATCTCGCTCTTTGAATATTGAGTAACAAAGACAGATATCCGACCATCGTACGTGTTCAGTCGCATTACTTTACATTGTAGTACAATAAAAGTATTGGAGGCATATTCATTAATACATGAATAATATTTCTGTATCATACTTTAATACATTATTATTCAATTTAATACATTTTTATTCAATTAATTATAAAGAGAAAAGTTAGTTGTTTATAAGAAAAGCAGATGAATGAAAAATTAATCTTCATATATGTAAATATCCCTTCACGTTAGGTTGCTAGTCTTATCGCACTATCTGGTTCCTTTTGTGTACGCTTATCAATTTTGTTGCGAAAATCCTAACCTATTAAGGTCAAAACACGAAAAATTAATTTACATATATACTATATACATATCTGCATCAAATAAAGATAAAAAAGAGTAAAGAATAAAAAAGGTTAATTTAGTATAACAATACTTATTATGTTATACCGGTATCCTGTGTAAACGATTCGCTCGCAGGCTATTGTGTCGTTGGTCGTTGGTAACAATGGCACGTCATAAGTTTCCAACAACTCGCTCGTTAGTTCAAACAATGTGCTGGCAAGTAAGCGTCGAAACCTATATCATATCAATGGAAGTGTGAATACTATACTTCCGTCCAGTGGGACTCTTCAATACAAAACTATAAATAGATTTATGAAGATATTCTAAAGCGCTTGCACACTTAATGTGGGCGTATATCTATACTAATATTATAAAGCTGAAGAGTTTGTTTGGTTGAATGCACTAATCTCGGGAACTACTGCGTCGAATTGAAACATTATTTTTGTGTTGAATAGTCCCTTCATTGAGGAAGGCTATAGGCTATATAACATCACGCTATGACTAATAGGAGTAGAGCAGCAAAGACAACGGGATGTTGTAAAAACGGGAAAATACTGATATCCACGCGAGTGAAGCTGCGGGGGACAGCTAGTCGAAAATAAAAACCTTCAGAAAGCTTGTCTGTCGGATTGTTTTGAAAATATCGATGATCAAATTGGTGACTAGATCCCTTCTCCAACAAATTGCACTGAAGTAAAACAAGCGTTTAGACACCGTCAAGTAAATAGTTACCAGACACTCTTTTCAAGGTTTATTCCTAAATTATTGTCTGGATTCTAGATCGTTGTGCTTCCGTTTCAAGAGTTACACAGACAGACCGATAAATTAAGACATGGAATGTTCCTATCCATTCTTCCGTGTTAACACATATTATGTGTTGAACGTTAAGGAGTTGGGACGTATATAAAATGGGACATAAAAGTATACGTTGTTCAGTGAAAAGTTACCACGTGCCCGACTATTTGATAAAAGTCAAAAGGGCTTGAACATCGAAACCTTTTATTTATATAGCAACTTAGCAAACGCGGAGACGGGCTAAACGGGCCATCTAGTGGTAAGTGGTCATCGTCGTCTATGGCAACACTAAACAAGTTAGCAATGCGTTGCCGATTTTAAAGGAAGAAATCATTATTAGACGTTGCAAACAGATAACCCGTAAGTTATGCTCGTGTGCTATGTTAGTGCAATAAAGTATAGCCGGCCTTATTGCTGAACAATAGCGTAATTCAAATATTGTAAAGCAAATGTAAATTACACAGGCAACCAGGATTCACATCTAGCTTAATCGTATTTATACCACACAAACTGTGTTGGAACATCGTATACAGTTATTTACAAATGTTTTATAATATCCATTAACTAAGTACGTCTACTTTAAACATACGTATTTGTATAACAAACATATAAAATCATCGCACCATGAAAATATTTGTAGTGTTACGTGAAAACGATTTAATAATTTATTTACTGGCACGTCAACTTAGTAGTTGTTATTTTGAACTATATACGAGTATTTCACGGTTACGACCAAGGGCAAGGTCGTTTCAAATTGTAAAAACATATTCGTGTACTGTTTATAAAATCAGATATACAATACAATGAAAATATTTCGTTTTCAATTCGGTGAATAGTGAATGGTGTTAATTGTCATCAGGATTACGAAATATTGAATATTTTTTTGTTTTTGAGACACTTCGGCTCTTCTCAAAATAAGGGTTACCATACTTGTAACACCGTTACCTGGTCCCAAATTAGATAATTGAAATACCTACGTGTACGTTTTAAACTTTGCTATTTGTCTGTGAGTTTCATATGTAGCAATTTTGTCGTCGATTATAATGTAAGTGAGTTCCCAGCAAGTGCACTGTACTATTCTGTTACGTATATTAAATGTGAACCAAGCGCCTAACATGCATCAAATTTCTTTTTATGAAGATTGCAGGCAATGAGTAGGCAGTAGTCACGAGTGGCAGCTATCGCCTTCTGCAATCAATCTCGAATAGGAAACAACTATAATTAATACTAATCTTTATCACGGCCTAAATCGTAGAACAGCAAAACCATTTATTTCTACTATAATGTTGCAGCCTCGTGTCTTTTGAAATGTTTCTCATATCCCATGTATACCGTGACCGATTTATATCAGTATGCAATTATGTCTTACTCGATTATTATACGATTAATTCGACGTATATTTGCATTTGCACCACACTTGAGAATAGGTGTCTAAATTGAATATGGCGGTTATTATTTAAAGTTTTATTGCATTCGCCATCGTGATGAAACCGCGCCTGACCTCGGCAGCCTCAATTACTCCAATGAGAGACCGACGGGACAACTCATCGCATTAAAATATTTGGACGTCACAATGCCTAAGTCCAATTCACATTACTCATCAGAATATTGTTCAATTTTAATAAAAAAATCCCTTACAGATACAAGGTGCAAGGTGCTTTTTTGAGGTGTTCGTGATTTTCATTCGCATCAGACAGTCTGCACTGCATATCAACAACATTTGAAAAATCCTTGTTAATATAGACAATTGCTAAGTATAGAAGAACCAATTATTTCAGAAAATACAACCCTAAACGTTTCAATCAATGAAAATCAAATTATTAAGTGTTTTCCATGACAATCGTAGTTACTTTGCGTATATTGAAACTTGAAAGTACGCGCGATAGAAATTAGGAATGATTTGCATTAGGGAATGGAAATTTCTCTTCGTGTCTTTACCAAAATGATTCGGATGATAAACTTTTATCTCATAAAAAATCTATATTAACGTATCTCATACAGATAATTTATGTACATCTTGCATTCTCTACTCTCAACTGTACCAAAGTAGTGCATAGTACAAATACATAGTTCTGATTATCTGATACATAAATGTACAATGAACATACTAAGTATTATAACCGTGTAGGTTTAGGTGAAATCAAATGTACCTTTATAATTTAGTCAATGTTCGTAGCTTGGTAGGTACTTGTATAGACAAGAAATAAAATGATCGATTCATTGTTTATGGTTTTATGGAAAATTGTTTTATGGAAAATAAATAAATATAATGATATTGGGAAATATCTACTGTTATATGACCTTATGATTATGTAAAATATGACGTTATGATAAGTTTTTAGTATATAAAGTACCTAAAACATTATAATAGGGAGAATTGATTGTTACGATTTTACAACAATAACAATATTTACCATTCGGGCGATAATCTGTATATGTCTTGATCCGCATTTTCTTTTCCCAATGTATCCTTTTTGAATGTTCGATTATTTGACACACTACCCTTTATCAGGCTTCCTCATCACAATACACTTCGACACTTTTAACGCAAAATGCTGTTCACATTTTGCGTCTTATCAAATATTTTTAACAAAAATTGTCAGAAAGGATACAAGTTACTAAGAAAATATTCTTAACAACCACTTTTCACATTGTTTTTGCACGTGACAAACACAAGTAAAGAAACTGAAACATGAAACAATAATGGGTAGATTAATCGAATTATACTTTCTTATAAGTTCAGCGTGCTTTAACTACGTAGGTATCGTGCGATTTGACAGCTGCAAGCGCATTATCCCGAATTCCCGAATGAAACACTGGGAGGCCGGTCTGGTTGAATGAGCGCTAGCCGAATGAGCGGGACGCGATAGTGAAGTCAGTCGCACGTGGCGTATTCGGAACTCGTCGGGAACGAACGGGACGTAAATAGAACGGGATTAATTCAACTATACTACGACCACTACGCGACGTAACTTTGATCATTTGCACAACTGGTCAAGAAAGTCGAAATTAGGTACAATTATGTTGATGAATGCACGTATTGTAAAATATACAATACTTTCCATAATCAATGACGAATGGGGAAAATTTCACGATCTGAACATGCAATATAATTGCCATCAATATCGATTTCAAATATTAAGCTTGCAATCTTTCAAATCAACGCTACCAAACGCAGTTAATAACACAACACAATATTTCCAATATAAATAGAAATTAAAACTAACGTTGTTAATCGGATCACGACTACACCACCGCCGTGTAAAACGTCAAACGCGCAGGCGCAGTGCGCGTAACTGACATACGCATGCGCGCCAACTTCACTCTTGTGAACGTTGTCAGTGATTGGTTTCTTGCGGCAAAACTTAATTTTTAATACTTGCTATAGGGATATACTAAAAAGTACCAAATATGTTGAGTCTGACCCAGTAACACTGCAGTGAAAAGGCGGCATTGTCATGCCGGTGCAACTTAAAAGGTATGTAGTATGCAATATGGTGCGATATGTCTCACATTTATTTTTTAGTATTTTGTACGCTTCAATGAATTCCATGAAACCAAGCTGGATAGGTATATAGAAATAGTAAGTTTTAGCACAAGAAGCCGATAAACCATTCAATGTAACGGTAACCACGACATGACCACTACAATATTTTGCAACAGTTTGACGCGACCGAAAATGTAGCGGTACGTGAAACAAAGTTACAAATGAAAAAATCATAAAAGTCAATGACCTCGCATATCAATTTAGAAATCAAATCTGCAATATCCAAGCAATTTTTGAAGTGTTCTTATAATTTACAACATATCTTACGAGTATAAACTAATATGCTGTTACCTTTATGTGAATATCACGTTGCCCGATTTTAGGCTAATCGAAAATTTAAAAAACAATTACACTCGCAGTTCGTCTCATCCAGTCTAGACTGCAGTTTTTCTTCTTTTAATATTAATTAATAAGATTTTCTTTGAATGTGGTTGGTATAAAGAACATTTCATTGACAACGATGATCAGTTAATTTATAAAAGATATATAAAATAACATTCAAAGTGAGAGTAAAACTGAATGTAAAGTACCTACCTAAACCTACTTTTATCCGGACGGTGACAGTTTCCAAAAATTTGCCAAAACAAAAATCGTGTTAAAAATCAGAATATGTATTTGTTATCTTAAAGATCTTCTGAAGGTCTGAAAATTATCTGTGACTCCTATTTCGACGCACCTAACCAAATTATAATACGTTTCCCCGTGGGCATCGCCTCCATCGGACTTAATTCTATACTGTGTGCGCACTACCAAATGTTACCTGTGTACCAAATGATACATGTACCAAGGTGTGGCTCTGCATGCAATTGTAGTAGGGTAAACCCTTGTAAATAGAATTATGATTCCAGCATTTTAATCGCGTTTTCTTTTCAATGTACAATACATTAGAAGGCCTCGCGTACCTTCGTGTACTAAAGTTTCATAGCCATTATTAGTATACTCGTAAGTTTGTAAGTACTTTTTATGAAACGAAGCTTAGAGCATATCTACATAATATTCATGCTACTACTGTACTAGGACAGCTATTGAAACTATAACCGTAACGCGGCAGTTGCACATTGCTAAGTACTTTTGTCCGCTAAATATGTGTCAATGTTATAGTCTATAAATTATAGATGAAGCGATCCTCCATAGCGAATTGTAACCCCACATATACTAACAGTCAAGATGATAAACTCAAATGAAATATATGGACAGGGTTCGGAACAATTGTATAAAGTTAACGATATGTAATTTTAATTACTACGAGAAAAATTACTGTTTAAATTTAATGCACTACTAACGTCATCTAGCGAAAAATGCGCTGTACTCCGATGCAAGAATCGTATATCTACCGAGTGTAAAACACAATGTAGTGACTAGACATTTCAACAGATGTCAGCATTGTGGTAGGAAGTCTACTTTAGCAACACTAATTATATGAAACCAATACCTAGCTATTATATTGAACTCCCCAGTAACCAGATACGCTAGGACTTTGGTCAAATGACACTCAAACAAGTGAATAAGGTTAGGAGGTCTAACAAACACTATACAATAAGTAGAGCATTATAATGACTCTACAAATAACCTGATTGACCTAGCAGATGTCATATAGGTACGTAGGTATACATATTATATAGTATCTGTAAGTATGAACATGCGTCAAGTAAACATTCTTGTTGTCTAATTACTGATGCACATAAGTAAAAGTAGCGAGTAGAAGTTTCTTTGTCGTACGTTTGCTAAAGTAAATAAGCGTTATTGTCGTTAATTTAAAATACACACATGTATATTCGTACAATATACATATTCTATATAAGTACAGAATGTAATAACTACTACTTACATTATAGATCTTAAAACCCATCAAAGAATTGTAAAGTTGTATGATTACCTTTTCGCTTTTTCCGTTTCCTTTTTTTAAATTTCGGTGTTCTTTCATCGAGTCGTTCCACACTCGTATTGTAATAAGCGCTTTTAGCATATTTAAGAACAGTGGCAAAGATACACCAAACTAAAGCAATCATTTTACACTAACAATGTCTATTTGACGCACTATAAATTTTAATTATTTTGGCACGTGATATTTTTTCCTTCTCTTTTTGATTTCGAGTTTTATCTTTTTAAGTCTATGTCTATATTTACATTGCGATAGTAACTTCGAATCTATTATACATAAGTTACACTTGAGCCACATGCCCTTCAATGTCAGTAGTTGAGCACTGCACCGTTATAACTCGATCCGTTTGTGTGTTTTATGCGAGTTTATCATCGGGTTATCATACGGAGATGCGAACACGCAATACAGTGTAACTGCGAGCGCAAAACTGCGTGGATGCATCTAGTGGGAAGCGGGAGCCTTGACAACGCATTTAAATAAGGCTAAAAATATTAACCACACGCGGTAATTCATTTTTAAATAGTCACTGGAGGATTACTACAGTACGGGAAATTCCCACTACCACGATATTGTTTATTCCCGCTCATATTTCACACGCGCGTACTGTAAGCACGAAAGTAAAAAAACGACGATTCACTGTATCGAAACAAGTGACCGTTTCGAAGGACTATTGGAATATGCATGTGATATGCGAACGAAAGGATAGGGCGTTGGATAAGTAGCGTCACGTTAATCCGTACGGTATGAACAGTAATGTTACGTGCCTTTGTTTCGTTTGACACCCAGACAATACAATATGCAACTTTTAATTCATATACCTGCATAGAACATGCACTATCACCGTCTAAGGTGGAATCCCTAGTGTTGCAAAATGTCACACGAAATCCTTTCTTACTTAGATAGCTAAATCGCGACTTTCGCAAGCCCTCCAACAATAACAAATACATAAATTCGTTACCTCCATGATAATTTTACTGAATGAAATAAACTAATGTCAAATCTTCATATTCTTATAATTTAATATTGGCCGATAAAAATGTCAAAGGGAAAATATAGACCTCTTTATGGATATGTGCATGAACCATCACGGTTTCGGCAAAAGTTCAAACCTTTTCATAAAAATATAATTATAGCAATACGATATCCTACAAGCATCATTTTTGTGGGGATAGAGTTACTTTGTACCTATGTATTTGTCGCAGGCGCTAAAATTTTGTTTTTACAATTTTGGTCACGATTGTTATTTAAACATATTGTGGTAATTAGCGCTGTATGTACAACTGATACTTTAATGAATGTTAAGAAAATATTCCTCCTCCTTCAAGTTGTTTTCTACGCTCTTATACATTATAGGTACTATTTAAAAACATCCGGGTTACTAGGAGAGGGAATTTTCTTTGTCGGCATCTACATAGAATTTTTAAATTATTGTATGAAAACAGTTTTGTTAAGACCATTTTTCAACAGAAATATAAAATAAGAAAGAACTGTCATCACCGGTAAATATAAAATTAGATCAATTTACGAAACTACACTGATGCTAACATAAACAAACATTGCAAGTAATTATTTATTAACTGACGCGTCATAAAATTTTCCATAAGCAAATGTTGAATACATGTAGGCGAATCGTGTCTATTATCATTAAATATATCGTTCTTGTGGTAAAATAATATCAATTGTTATTGTTTTACACTGAACAGAAGAGTGTGTGGGATCTGCTTCAATACCTGATACATAAATATATTTTGTATTGCAAATAAGTCACCTGTTTTTTAGTAAGTTATGAGTTTTCTATTGAGAAGCAAAGCGAGCAAATGAGAAGTAAACATAGATATAAGAAAAGGCATTAAAATTATCCCCATATTGTTTTGATTCGACATACCAATAAATAATGCATTTACGGAACTCGATAATGCTAAAAATCGAAAAGCGGGTGAAAGTCACAGGATTTGAGAATTGCTAAATTTCATTACAGTTTGGCACGCTACAATGGTTTAAATGGGACCAAATCTAGGCCAAGAACTTATATATTTATATACGAGTACATACAGTGAAATTATCACCAAACCATTGTCACATTTCATATAGAAAATGGGATCGTTACGATAATATTGTCATACTTTTATTGGTATACGAACTACGAGTTTTCAGTGATTACTTTTGGGTTTTTACTTCCTACCAAGTATTAAAGTATATACTCGTATAAAAAACATTCAAAATAAGTTTCCGGAAAAAGCTTAGCATTCAGTTCGAATGTTATGGTAGAAAAAGATGTTTGGAGATTTTGATTATCAATGCGCTTATAAAAATGTATGCCGTTGCTAAAAATAGCATACTAAGTTGTGACAGTTAAACTATAGAATTCAAATGAAAGGCTCGCTCGCCCGCAGTGGCAGTGAAAACTGCAATTCGAGCACGCACTCGCACACGCGACGTGCCGGCGTCCGCGCCTCGTCCACGCCGCGTTCGACGTCACTTCCGGTGCAGACGCTTCATTCATTTTAACTAAGCTATAGGAAACCTTAGCGTAGAATCTATACTTCTATACTTAATATTATAAAGCTGAAGAGTTGGTTTGGTTGAACGCGTTAATCTCAGGAAATACTATTTCGAATTGAAAAATTGTTTTTGTGTTGAATAGTCCATTTATTGAGGACTATGACTAATAGGAGTGGAGCAGCAATGACAATGACAAATGTTGCAAAAACGGATTTCCACGCGGGCGAAGCTGTGAGCACAGCTAGTATACATATATACATATTTATGTATATCTTAATCAAAACCAGAACTGTTTACGTATAGTCGGTTTTATCGATCTATAGTGTCAAACTATGGGAAACATTTCAGAAGAAATTGGTATCTATATTTTTTACAAGTTTTAATCTCTGAAGCTGTAAATATGATGATTACTACAAAAGTATTGAACTTTTAAGCTTCTTACTAGAAACCATTATATTTGTGTGAGTGAGGCTTGATAGTGTGAGTTCTCCTATCTAAATATACGGATGCAGTAACGTTATCGGCTCGTGTATGTATTTTAGTTACGATCCGATTAGCCAGTTAATCAGTAAATTGTCTAGACGCTCTCTTTAAAAACGCCCTTCTACAACTATCTCATATTACCTATTTAAAAGTACCTTCACTATAGTTTTACGAAATTAAAAGATAACATAGTAATTAAATGCGTACAGTGCATGTGTGTACTTTTAGATTTTTTTATGAATTTTTTTTCAATTAGATACCTGTCCTATGAAATAACTATAAATTGTTTTCCTTACATTATGTCCCTCAACAACACAATAATATCATTATGATAATGTGCCATACACGAGTGGTATTCTGTGAAATTATAAAAACTTATCTCGACTATTTATTTTTTCAAATGTAGTAAAATTCCGAATATCCGGATATAAGCAAGATATTTCTTTGTTATTGTTCGACCATTTTTATAGTCCACTGCTGCACCGGGCCTCCTGTTAAGGTGAGAGGGATTTAGGCATAGTCTACCACGCGGGCCTAGTGCGAATTGGTAGACTTCACACACCTCAGAAAATATTATCTAAATTATAACATCTCTAAGGTGTGCAGGTTTCCTCACGATGTTTTCCTTCACCGTTATAGCAAGTGATATTTAAATTTTACTTATAAAACGTACGTAAATAAATCAGAGGTGCGTGCCAGGATCGAACCCAGACTTCCCGAGTGGAAGGCTGAATATTAAACCACTAGGCTATCTCTGCTTTTTATTTTCTTTGTATATTTATTTCTTTGTACTAAAGGAGAAATAGAAGGGAAAATCGGAGATAGATTTTTATTTACGACAGTAACTGTAGGTCTTATATACTTTTATTTCAATAATGTCTTTAATTTTCAAATAGGTAGTTAGTTTAGGATGGCTTTTAAATATTTTAATATTCTTTTAACTTAAGTATAAAACCGAACATTCGAATTTTCGGGACGACCGCTTTACCCTTGCTGCCAATTGATCCGGATAATAGAATGTATACTAAATGTTATTTTTATGCAATTGTAAATGATTGGTAATATAAAAACTCACCCAGCATTCTGTTGACTTCTTTTTCAGTCATCGTCGTCTTCGATGTCTTTCATGGCTTATGGCAATCTGAAATATGTTTACTTGTTATTTTGTGTAATTTCACTTACATAAGGTACTACGTTACACTAACTATAAAGATCGATTTCTTTTAGTCTTTATTATTTATACAAGTAACGCAGCAAAAAATTGCAATGTGTTGGTATGAAAATCTAAGTAGTTGTAAATAGGTTAGTGGAATCAGGGACTATGGTGTCAAGCCGCCTTTACCTTTGGTATTAAGCCGCGTTTACTCCAAGCACCACTGAATGTAATCACAACGGAAAATTATCACAGACACTGAACAGAAACCATAAAATGAAAGATTAATACACTTCGCAAAATTTGGCTGTCCAAAGACAATCGCATGGTTTTTCACTGTGATTTCGTTTGATTTTGGGTGTACACCGGGATATATTTTAAAGATTTTTTGGAACGTCGTAAAGGCATCTCGACGGGGTTGGTAATGGAATCGCGGAATCTAACGAACAGCCCCGACCGAACCCGAATGCAAATACCGTACAGAGTCGCACTCTACCCAATTTCTAAAAGTACCTTTTAGGCGAAATTCAGCTACTTTAAAATATGTAGATTCCACGCGGAACGTTTTTATTAAAATAATATAATGAAAAAGATCAACGAAAAGAAAACTTTGCAACTAAATTTACTACTAAATCACCATACGTAGGTCTAATAGGTGTTTAGTGCTATAATTAAGGCTTTTAAATTTTTATTTATTTCATTATCACGGAATATTGTAAGAAAACCTAAGCGAATTGTCGAGACGCTCAGTCCGTATCTGTACCACCCTGCAGTGAGGTCGCAGCCATGTTTTTCACGCATGCGCTTTAATTTTCTTACGCGAAACAATCACTAACTACGCTACGTAGATAACTCGTATAGACTGGCGTTATGTAGTGTTGCCAACATTGAGCAATTTAATAATTTCGTTATTCGACTTACTTTTGCTCAACCTCCATTAAAAAAATTACCGACAAAGGATTATACGAAATGTATTAGTTTTTATTCAATGATAGTCGTCTTTTCGGTATATTGAGGACTGCGCAATGGATTGTTGTACTCCTTCTCACGGCGCATTGACTGTAGGATCAATATTGTGACGTCATGTCATTGAGGGGTAAAACGGAAGACTGCACTCCACTTCCCTTTCTGATACGGAAATATCTGCTCGCAAAGTATTATAACAACTTCATTTTCCGTATCGCTACCATATAGGTATAATTACTTTACAATTATGATTAGCTATGTTTAGATAATCTCTTCGGTAAGAACTAAATAATTTTACATTTACTTACCTAGTTTAAACTTGCTAATTGTTTTATAATTTTCTCATAGTGATCATACCTTAGAATTTTGCTGCTAACTGTACGAATTATTATTTTAATATATGATTTGTTGGCACACTTCACACTGCGATATGGTACCGAAGGTCGCCTACTTGCCCCATATGGAGTCTTCGTAATTCAATGATAATGATGTCTACATCGCGGTCCTAAACATCGAGGAATACAATGTAAGAACCGCACGCCCTCTGGGGGATTGCACATTTGTGACAACATTTTCAAGCGTATACATAAATAAAATTTGCGTAAGACCTACTGTTTGATTTCCTGTAAAGTCATTTGAAACGTTATACAGTACATATATATAAAATTCGAAATCAACATTCTGCAATCGCAGGACCTAGATTATTGAGGACTTTTTGAACAGAATATTCTTATGCTTATGTTTTAAAAATATTAAAAATCGTTGACTCATTTTTGTTTATCATTTAAGGGAAATTGATTTTGGAAGTTAAACAATTTCTTTGATTATACGAGATTAAATGACGTTATGAATTACACATTTCGTTTCACAATCACATGTGGCATAATTAATACACAATTGTTTTAGTTTAACAGTTGCAATTATATTATACGGCAGAATACACATACCATATTTTAAAGTACAACTCCTGGTGTAAGCCTGTAACAAATCCCTATATGGTAATACATGTAGATTGACCGCTTACCACCAAGGAGCTGATCTACCATATTAGCCAAGTGTACCCACTTGCATAAAACAAAGATATGCGTATAACCGAATCTTAAGAGTTTGTACGACCTACTATCATTACACCTACACTGAGTTGAGGCTTAATGTTTATAATGATCACTTGTTCACGCTCTCTCGCGAAAGAGTTACATCACTGTAAAGGAATTTTAATGATTAGGAACTTAGTGAACATTTATGGCCAAACTATTCAGCGCTATTCAATTTAGTCATAAACAAGTATGTATGATTTTTTACAGATAAATGTTTCAATCAAACAATCGGGCATTAGCTGCCGGAAATAATTGTCGACGGCAACATTTCTTTATTATTTTGATTGTCCATAACCGATTAAATGTCTGATATAACGTAGCTACGGGCCTATCCAATATTAGAAAAAGGCTTGGATCATACCGATCGCCTCCAGTTTGGACACATATAAAGAAAAACAAAACCCGGAACGACACCCGAACTAATTCACTAGCGCTGAACGAAAATCTTGCCTCAACACAAAGAATTAAAGTCGCGGTATTGAAACGATTGAAATTTAAACAAAATAAGGAGGTCACTGTTTTAAATAACACTCAGGCCAAATCCGACACTATTGCATTCACTACCAATATTATATTTTGTGAATTTGAAGTAAAACTGACTGTTTCAACGAATATTTGAAAGCAACTGAATTAAAGACGTTCCGTATGACTAATGTACAATTCATTTAGTTTCAGTGGAAAAAACTTCGTAAGGACGAAGTTTTAGGAGCTACTTTACCCAACATGGAACCTTGTTTAAAAAGTAGGTACATACAAACTTGTTTTACAGTAGCAGATAGCAACAAATATCATCGACGAAAAGTTGTTAATTCGCTTCAGTGCGTATTATTGGAGAACAGTGTAGGCACGGTTCGTAATTGCTTAAGTATTTATTGTTTCGTCATTGAGGAAAATTTAGTACGGAATAACAGTGAAGGAGACTAAAAATTTGAAAGCAAACTAAAAATTTGCTATTCATATAGGTATAAATGAAAAAATAGAAATGGCTAATGGCCAATTAAAAACGCTTTATAACTTGATCGAAGATAAAATCTATTTGTTATCTATATAGTCACTGTTTAATGAATAATCAAATTAAATGTATTAGTATTGAAGTGTCAAACAACGCACTTTAATCAATCCAGATGCGATAATTACACACGTAACGTACGTAACATTCGCGAGCGGCGCGTATCGACCGCCGACCGAGATTCTCAACTGTTTTATTTTAGAGCTGGCTCTACTTGCGGCCGTGAAAATAATGCTAAGGTGTACATACGTACGTAGGTAGACACGTTACTCAAATCTGACGAGCAACTCACAATGTCGTTCGTTGACTACAACTCTCACATCTGCTACAATAATTATTAGGCAGGTCTACTTTCGTTCAGACAACCAAATTTGTTTTACAAAATAGAGGATACATTATTTTAAGATCTTTAAAAATACGTGATCCAGTTTCTTATGGTTAATGAATATAGGTTTCATTAATTGGAACTCAATTTGTAAACAGTAATGACGCTTAAACCATTTTCAAATAATTAGACGTCAACTTTTCAAGGCGTCGTATATATGTGTGATATTCATCACGTAGGTACCTCAACTAACATGACTAATGAAAAGATAATGGTTGTAATCGGCTTCAGACGCACAGTAAAACTTCAGTGACCGACTTGTTCCTTATCGTTGCAATATTACGTTATACCCAGAGTCGGAGCTTTAAGCCTGATCGGAAAGAAACTTTTTTTGTATGGATGTACTTTATTCATAATTTTACTTCTCCGTGCTTAAGTCCATAGTCTAGCAAGCTGGCCAACTGCGGATTGTCATTTATATCACATTATGAACAACTCATGGTGGTGCCCCCACACGATATTTTGATGTTGTCGATTTTGTTTCATTTTTTTGCAAAATGTTGTAGGAAGTCAAATGAGTCCCTGTAGAGATATATTAATGTTTCATATTATGTATGTATATAGAGTATTTCAAATGAAAAAATAACGAAAAACTTAGAAATAATATTTCTTACTATGCAGGTAAATAACTAATATATTGCAGTATGAATATTTATCAAGCCGAGTGTAACCCTATCCCAAGCTGAGAATTAAGACTGGACAAACGGACGCACGTATAGATGGGTATTTTACATCAAGACCAGTCGCACAACAGGCTCATTGAAGAGGAGCCAAAATATTTAGTTTACAAAATGTGGAATTCATTTTCTTAATCACTATCACAATAATAACTAGAATATAGTAACAAGAACAGTGTACGAAAACATTCATTAAATAGTAATTGGCAAAATTGTAACAATATTAAGCAATAACAATTTTATCGCTGCTTCTTCAATGAATATGTGAAATGTACATGCAATACTGGATCGGTACCCACTATCACTGCCAATTGATGTAATCGGATCAAATTGGTCCGAATAGCTTTTAGTCGGGCACCAAGCGTTCACAAGTCGCATCCAGTGTAAATATTTTACTGTGCATTTTGTTTACAAGGACACATTGATACATGCACATCAGTTAATTTAGATATCTCTCTATTTGGATAATCTTATTGTTCAATATCCAAGCAAACGGATATTATCTTATCGTCACTTCGTGACACTAGTGTAGGGAGCGCGATACTGTATACACGCTTCACCGGCTGCGACGGACAGCTTTGACGTGAATTTTTGTATTGTGACGACGACATGCATGTGATTGATTACTGTTTGTTATAATATCGATTAATAAATATTAATATAAAACTATGGGTGAAGGCACCGATTTTCAAGAATTAGAAAAATTAAGGTTTGTTTTCACGATACTTTTCTTTTACGAAACAAATAATATGGTCTTTTCGATGATCTCTGTTAAAGGCGAATTCTCAGTGAATGTTGATGTTTATATATGAAAATAAAGGCGTTTATGAATAAATCTGTACCAATTGTGTTAGCAAGAGTGATATTGCATACAGAGCATTAAAAAAGAAAAATTCACAAAGTGATTACAGTAACAGGAATAATTATAATATAGGTAGCAATTGAATTTCTAAGTAGATACAATATGTGCCGATTTCATTTCATTTCAGTCCTACAGCAGCCTCGAATACAAATACAGATAATCCAGAGTCCCCACCGAAGCACAAGAAATGGCGGTTTGTCCTCGAGCCAGCGTTAGTGGGAGCTATGTTGGCCATCAATCTTGGCCAAACTTCCCTCCAAAATCTTTACCTGCGAACTGCGTGCACGGTAGATTTAAACAAGCCCCCGGAAATATGCTACCGTGGCGTAGGGGAAGAGTTTAGAACTGCTGAGGTAATGTTCAGAATTGTACTTATGATTTTTTTTATTTACAGCCATTACTTTACTTTTAACACGTTATGTTCATTTGAGAAAATTGATAATGAATTAGCTCTTGCAACGAAAAACCTATTGTCAGAGTAAAAAATTGTTTTTAACAACTAATATTTTTTTAGCGAATAATGAATGTTCAAAATCTTTAAAGCAGTATTTTCATACAATGGTAAATCACAATCGGTAATATGATGCTCAATAAAGACTACAATGGAATTATCAGGCCACAATAGCCCTAAAATTAAGCCAGTAAATTATTCTTCGTCTCGCCGTTAACACCGTCATTATGTTAATGGCGTGTGCATTATTTATGTAAATGTCACTAATGCGACATAAACGTACGAGTTTTAATATTTGTAGATTCAATATATTCCATTGATATTACAATAATTGTGTTGATATCTAAGCGACATCATATGTTGATATATCGATACAACCGTTGATATTTAACGTAATAACTAATAACTGCAAAGTTTAATGTAGAGTACCTATATCTACAGAAATCTGATATATGCAAAAATGATACATCCAAATCATATTAAGATGTAGGTATATGAATGATATGTCTAATAAGGTCCGTATCGAATGTCTTATGAATGGAGGTTGGTGAACACGTTGAATAAAATTGATTGGTGCTGGTCCGATACCGACACGTGTCACGCACATATAGAGATTATGCCGAGTTAGTGGAACACTTTTTGATAAGTTAAAACACTGTCCGAAGAAAATGACGCAATCCACATCGAACTCGAGTATCGAATTCAAGAATGGAACCTGCTCTTTTTGGTGCATTTATTAATTTGTTCTTCAATAACAAGGATGGTGCCTACTTTATGTCACCAAAAATATTGCGCCGTAATGCATTTGGCAGTATTTACACAAAACTGATAATTATTATCGTAATATTTTCAATACTTACGTACATATTAGGTTATGGTATATCATAATTGCTTCTAAGATTCACAACGTAGCGGAAAAAGAGCTGTTTTACATGCAATTATATAAACAACTAGTTAGTACGTTATCTTCTGCGGACGTCTTATTCGATTCCGCAATTTTTGCCTTGAAATAAGTGCAAACTATTTATATCCTGATTATTTTAAATTATTAACTGCGAGAGGAGATACGTGTCTAACAGTGGAACAATAGACGAATAGAAAAAAAATGTTAATATAAAAAATATGTTTCTTACGTAAATGCTAGTGGCAAATGTTTTAAATGAAAAGCTCCAGTAGGTACATAGACGTTTACGTACATATATGATATAGCCTTTTTACTTATAGCTTGTAATAATTGTTTCCAGGCAGCTAGTCAAATGGTCGTAACTCAAATTAACATCAGTCGGAGTTTCGTGGGCTCCCTTATCTGTTCGATCGTGCTTCTCTTCGCGGGGCCGTGGAGTGACTGCAGTGGTAGAAGAAAACCACTGCTGATCCTACCTTTAGTGGGCATGAGTGTCATGACCACTGGAGTGCTCCTGTTATTGATTTTCCCCGGTGCCAGTACAACACAAGTCCTTTACGTAGTCCAAATACCGATATCCTTGGGAGGTAACTTTGGACTGTTGCTAGCTGCTGCTTTTAGCCACATTGGCGATGTAAGTAAATCCCATTGGATTAATTAATTACGAGTAAGTAATGATGTAGACAAATTGAGAGCAGATTGTAAATAGTTGGTACGTACTATGATACCTATAAAATATAAGTCACGGCCGTCAAATGTCACGTAACATGAATTAGATAGTTACACTGAGATGAGTTTCAAATACAATGTTGACATTGATCTTAACAATGTATTGCACACACTTCGAAATCTATTTATGTGTATCTTTACACTGTAATCTTTACAACCTTTGTTGAGATAAACAAATCTACTGTGAGATAAGTAAATTGATAATTTACTATAACAAGCATCGCTCCAGAAGAGAACTTGATGGTAATTGGTAATACAAATAGAACTAAAGCATCGATTGAATGACCTCTAACAAAGGTGTGGCACGTTTCGTTGCAAAGAAAAATTTGTTTTTATTTGAAGAAAGTAGCAAACGAGCACCAAAATATACCGAATGCCGAGAGTAGCAAAATATACCGAATGTTGTTTTTCTTATCATTGTTATTTATAAACGTGCGTTGCCAGTGGATTAAAGAGCGAAAAGCACTATATCTTACTTTATCTCTTAGATGTATGATGATACGTAAACCCAAGTTAAAGTACTTATATTTGAAGCGTGAAGTACTAAAGCAACTTGCTCATTATCTAAGTTACCAGTATGCACTGTGAATGTAGGCACAGCTATTTATTTAATTAAATATTGTATCAATACTTCCATACTTAATATCATAAAGCTGAAGAGTTTGTTTGCTTGAACGCCCTAATGTCAGGAACTACTGGTTTGAATTGAAAAAATATTTTTGTGTCGCGTAGTCCATTTATTGAGGAAGGCTATAGGCTAAATAACATTACGCTATGACTAACAGGAGTGGAGCAGCAATGACAAATGTTCCAAAAATGGGAAAATATTGATTTCCGCGTGGACGAAGCTGCCAGCATAGGTAGTTTTTATATATGTAGGCTAGTAGTAGTAGTAGTAATGTGTATATCGCTGCTTTTCATGAATACTCACCCAACTCAAAATTCACATTTTACAGAGTAGCAATTTTAAAATTAAACAAAATCAAATAATATTGTAAAAAATAACCAATCACAAAACGACATTTTTGCGCGACATTATGCTGCTTTTGCCTTTATGAATGTGAGTCTTACTGAGTATGAAATAAGGAATATTTTGGATTATTTGTGTTCTAAACTGGTATTTTCTTAATTTTGAGTTGTGTGAGTATTCATGAAAAACAGCGATATGTCAAAATATATTATGTCAAAATCCCGTACCACTAAGTGTTGTCCTACAAAGAAAACATTGATTTTGCAATAAAAATGAGATTATCTATTCGAGATAAGAAATATTCCATCTTTTAAGTTGGACCAAACAATATATATCTACATTTCATTGAAATCGGTTCAGTGGTTTCGGAGATTAGCGTAAACGAACATCGTGACACTGGATTTTTATATATATAAAACTGTAGAAGAGTTCAATACTGTGCACTGAATAAAATCCAAAACAAATACCCCTAGGGGTGTTTATGCAAGTAACACAAGCAAAAAAAATTTAATTTGAAATTTTTCTCTGTTGTCTGTTGTCAGGCTTTCACGCACAAACTACTGGACGGATTTTGATGAAACTTTTTTAGTTATATAGCTAGTAGCCCTCGGCAACATATAGACTATAATTTATTATGAACATCGGAATATCAGATTGAAATGTTTGTGCGGTACGACGTTCGTCGGGGAGGCTAGTGAGTATATAAAATTGTAGAACAACTCCAAGTCCTTGTATCACTCAACGCGCAGATGCGACACTACCATTACAATGTTATACCATTCGCGCTGAATATATTCGATTTAATGTCTTTTTAATATTTTTGCAAGTACTGTGACGCTCATCCAATGGGAAATATTCTATGAACATTTGCAACATCGAACAATCGGCAGAGGAAAAAGATATCGTTTCTCGTGTTATTTGAATAGTTGAAAGCCCCGCTCGTGTCTGTTCCCTGACAAATATTACCTACCTAGGACTCTTCAAGGGAAAGTTACGCTTCATATAGAGACGCGTGATTCATACTCGTATTAGGTTACATTTACCCACTTACGATAACGCAGACGAACGATAGCTTATATCATTTTGAAAATGTGTGTTGACTGACAGCAGTGTGTATCTACATTTAAAATTGTACATATTATGCATTCAGTTTCATTATTGATGTCCTAAATTCTATATAGTATACGTGTCGTTATTATTGGTTGCGAAAATGCAATTCAATTATGTATGTATTAACATTTTAATTGTAAATTATTGTCTTGTAACAATTAAATCTTTTATCTTTACCTTGCACACTGTTTGATTTCAAGTTGGGTTACAAAATTACATTAGTGAATAAGTGTTAAAACTCTTATAATCTCTGTGATCAGAACGAATAAGCAAATGGATTCCTCTACTCTTTCCGAGTCTGAATCTGCTTTAGTGCTTTTTACTTACTATCACTGCTAATCTCTTATCGAATTCCGTCCTTTAATCGATATGTGACGCTAAATCCTTTTAAATCAAGCGTGACTTGATGGGCCTTGGGCGGGTCTTGGCCCATTATTTATAACTTTGACGTGGCTTCTTCTAACAGACTTGCCTATTAGGTCAGCGACAGTCCTCTTTTTACTCATTATTTCATAAGCTCTTTTTGTCAAATAAATTTGTAAGTATACTTTGACGATGCTTTTATATTGTATACTCGTATTGTAATGGTTCTTTGGAAGTATTCCTTTACAGCATTCACTTACCTGTATACAATGATTGACAATTTGTGTTTTTCATAACTTTCAGCAAACTTTATAACGATGATAAATGGCAAGCAATGCTTAGAATATCAAGGATACAGGTTTTTCTTTCGTTACAAGCTAACAGTGGGGCAGAAATGGGTGTGCACCAATTTCCCAAGATGCAAAGCCTATCTACGTGTCCAAGACGACTTCTACATTTTGGACGGACTAGCGGAACACAATCACGTCAAGAAGGTTCTACATCGGTGTGCTAATGGCAGATACGCTAAGTGAAATATAAAAATGGCTGCACTACAACATATCGGTGCCCTGCTACAAACATCTCCTCCAATAGGATTTCAAAAACAGTAGCAAATGTTTAACTCGTCTTAAATAGGACTGCATTTAAGATTGTCCGATTGTCAGATCTTTTCCAAAATTGTAATAAACGTTTTCATATTACTCATACGTTTTTATATTAGAACTTTCCTATTGTGAATGTTATTCGATATTGAATACTTTTTACCACTGCACCCTGCTTTTTGTGATGAAGTGAAAAATAAGCTCAAGCTTTAAAGAACATAGTCTGTCTGTGTACTAATGGTATGCTCTCTATTTAAAATTTCACTGTGTTATTCTACTCCTTCAAGATGATCTAACAATAACAGCAATGAATTCTCTGCCTTAACATTTGCGTCATAATCGTGTTTTTTCCAGGCGATGTGACTATAACAACAATAAATTCTCTACCTCAAGTTTTACTGTCTCCCGCTTCTCTTTCCCGCTAATCTAACAATAATAACTCTCTGCCTCGATTTCACGGTGTCATTCTACTCTTTCCCGCTAATCTAACAATAATAATTCTCTGCCTCGATTTCACTGTGTCATTCTACTCTTTCCCGCTAATCTAACAATAATAACTCTCTGCCTCAATTTCACTGTGTCATTCTACTCTTTCCCGCTAATCTAACAATAATAACTCTGTGCCTCGATTACACTGTGTCGTTCTACTCTTTCCCGCTAATCTAACAATAATCATTCTCTGCCTCGATTTCACTGTGTCATTCTACTCTTTCCCGCTAATCTAACAATAATAACTCTCTGCCTCGATTTCAC
>DWGJ01000999.1:0-22990 GCA_018246895.1 Aspitha aspitha aspitha
GTATTGCATTGTCACAGGTACAAAAGATATCACAGATAATATTTAAATTTCCGCTGTAACATACCTATCAAAGGTGTCAAATTCTTCGGCCTTAAATATAAAAATTTCATACTAGTACTAGTACTTAAATATAAAAATTTCATACTATATTGTATTTTTAAATCATTAAACCTAACACAAGCTTCTGTATACCTACAATTGGTTTAAGCATTTATGAAATATGTTAGCAGTAATAAAAAATTATCACGTTATGTTTAACATACAGGAGCAGAGGTCTGTTTCCGCTTAATATACTCTTCAACGCCTAGGTATATATCGTCGATTTGGGATCGCTTATTATTCAACAGTTTCAATTAGCCCTTCAGTCCGTTGTTGTTTAGTTACTGCTACCACATACTTCCTTATAAGCTACCAAAAAGTAAAAGTAAAGTTTCCTGCTAAGGTACATATAGTCTAGAGATAATAAAAAAATACAACGAATTACAGCTTCCTTAAACAGGTATATTTACTCGAGTATAACGGTGACAGTCGAATTATATATGGAGTTAAAAAAAAATAATAAGTAAAATAGACTATATCAAAGATGCTCTATTGTAACAATGGCATATTCAACTGAAAGTATCTGTAACATTTGCTATGAATGCTTCGCACAAAAAATGCAGCCATATTCCGGTTACGTTTGACGTCAACGAATGCTCGGAGGAGATACCAAGCAAAGGTCATTTACTTGTAATATAGAAAAAGATTTCAATGCTATATTAAGCATGAATTGTACTCAGAGCAATACGATCAAACTCCGTGTTTTCCCCTTAAGGTTTTTCCGCACATTATTCGCATTTATCTCAAAAATAATATTACACGTACGATGACTCATCTTAGTTTTGATATATTTTATACTCATCCATTAATAAAATTGCACCGTTAGAGTCCATGAAGATGTTAAAAAATTAATAGTAATATTTTTATATCGCGTAAGATGAGATGTAAAGAAGTCAGCAAAAAAAGGTGATTTTTTAAGATGTTATCAATAAAATTTAATGTTCTTGTATTTTTAGAGGAATTGACTACGCGTCTTTACTAAATGCAAAATGTAAAGAAAATATACCTACCTCGCTCGTTTCTGGGGCAATTCCAAATGGAAAGTGACATATAGGTACGCGAGCCCTAATTATTCCTCACAAAATTTATACAGAAAATGAAAGGTCAAATTGAAAGGCACTTTCGGTATTTTAACGGTCAAAGAAAAACATGTTAAAAGTAAATTAAATACGAGCACTTTCAGCTAAAGTTGGGTCAACAGGCTTTTCCTCGATTTCAATACGAAATAAGTTCTTTCAAGAGCTCTCCGCTTAACGATGACGTTGATGTTTTAAGGTCACTCGAAATGGGACACGGAAAGCAGTCGCAGATTAAAAACTGTAATAACAATCCACGTTAGCTTTAGATCTCATGTCTTAGATATGATTTGTTTTATTCTAGATTTTGATGCTACGATATTTGAAGTTCATTGGTCGTGACACCTGATTGATAACATTTACATTAGACTGGTACAATCAACAAGTGAACCAAAGAAAAGTTATGGAAATAACCTAAAATAAGCGTGTTTTATACTTATATCTTCGTACATTCGCACCCTATAAACCCTTATGGTATTACTCGTATTATGCCGCATGTGTGTTGTGTTGCCCGCACACCCACACTTCGGCACCTATAGTCGTGCCTCCACAATTACTATAATTATGTATTGACGTATACAATAATTTTTGTCTATAATGGAAATGCGCCGTATTCGTCGTGTAAATAAAGTAATTTGTATATAGCTAAATGGGATTTGTGGAAGACGTTTTTGCAGTACTATTTTTTGTTTCTAGGAATATTTTTTTGTCTATAATATGGAATAAATACAGTGACAAGAGGATTTAGGATTGGAATTCTGGCTAGCACATCTTAATTTAAATATAGAAGTATGCAAAATTAAGAATAACTCAATATAACGAGAAAACTACTCGTATGCATGTACCTATGCCGTAACATAACTTGACCCGCTTAACTAAGTATGACCTGAACTGTTTTTATTCTGGAAGGACACTCGCGCCCAGCGATAGAAATATAATACGGTTTGTTGGTTATGTTGATAGGATCTTTAAATAAAGTCACGAAACACCGTCACCTCTGTTGTTATAAACCTTCATATTCAACGATGATCAATAATAAGACATTTTTCAGAAATAAGCATCCGTCTTACGTCCCAATATTAACACTATTTGTCTAATTCATTCATGTAACTGTTTTCAACAATTACTTCCTTACAAAATTTGGATATATATTATATTACATAGATGTATATGATGGAATTACGCGTGTAAAGAATAAGGGTTCCTGAGGCTGATTCCTATACATTTCCAAGCCACGGCACTGGAAGTCTAATGTACCGATATACATACTTTAGTAGCGAAATGAGTAATGTACGTTACGTACAGGTCATAAATTATTTTCGGCTCGTGAACCGAATTGATATGCCACCGCAGCACCCGGCCGGAGAGTGACCGCCCCTACAAAGTAATATAGAACAAACACGGTACATGTTTAGCCGACTCTCTAACATGACTCTTTAATATAACATCATTATAATATAGGGAGGTAGCCTAGCAATAGAACAAATATGTTACATTTCCCGTAAATAGCAATTATAATGTTATTGAATTTGTTTAGATTTTATTAGCGTGTCACAAAAATACTAGCAAATTTATATTTTGATTTATTATTGACTGGCCATTTGGTCTAGTAGACCCAGACAACTATACCGGCGGTCGTGGGTTCGATTCCCATAGCGGATAAACATTTCTTTTGTCTGTGTCCCAAGATACCTTTTTTTATTTGTTTTATGAGTCGGCATTAGTACGTACAGGGATATACGATTGCACGTTTGTCGCGGGAAATACCCTTGATTGAGGCCAAGGCACGGTTACGACGAGGAAGCTGATCAAAAATTACCCTTTACGTCAATTGTTTATCCTTTACGACTATTGTTTTTGTATTTTTTAGATTTTTCCGTTGGAAATATCCACTGGATCATCCCTTTGCGATGAGCCTGTGTATAATATACTAGCTGTACCCGCAACTTCACCCGCATGGCAATAAATATTTACCCGTTTTTGCAACATTTTTCATTGCTGCTCCACTCCTATTAGTCAGCGTGATGTTACATGGCCTATAGCCTTCCTCAGTAAATGGACTATTCAACACAAAAATAATGAGTATCTTAATAGTAATGATGTTAGGAGTAATTAAGTTAGTTACTATAGTCCTATGATGAAACGGCCCGTATTGCCGTCAGCCGCAGCCTTCCCGCGGGGCCCGGGGCCCGCCGCTCGACTGTACCGAATATATCAAACACGAATGTTGCTTACTACACGTCTTATATATTACATAACACCTAAAGTTTTGTAACCTTACAGTTCTGTGGGTAATACATAATAATAGCAACGCCATTCGAGCCATTTTATGAGAATTCAATGAATTCAAAAATTCAATTCACATTTAATATGGTATTCACATGGAGATGTAAAAGATAACCTTCAAAGTGAGAATTGGGATTCTGCTTGAGATTTCAAAAAGGCGCGTGTAGGTTGCGTTCGAACGTGCTGCACAGATACAGAAGAATAGTGCTTTGAAGTGTAAATATTGAGGTGTTTGCACCTATTTTATGTTAAATTCTTAAAAGCTTTTACTGCTATGGACATACGCATCTCACCGCTGTAAAATAATGAAGACTTCTCATTAAATTTTATTGTCTACTATTTGGGTTGCGTGCAATAGAAGTTTTAATAAGTTGCCTTTATTAAATTACTAGCTTCTGACCGCGTCTTGGTTTGCGCACAAATCGAATTTCCAAAAGCAATAAATTCATATTTTTTTATTAACCAACAACTTTTTCATGTAATCTTTCTCCCACTAATTTTATCCCTTGAAGGGGTCGAATTACCAAAATTCCGTCCTTAGTGCTCACATGCTCTATATAAGAACCTAGCTGCAAAATTTCAGGATTCTAGTGCGTTGATATGTGGATCAGTCAGTCAACTTCGTCTTTTATATTATGAGTAAACTAATTACAATCATAAGTGTATCTTTCATATAAACTTACATCCATTTTTTTCATTCTTTCTGCTCACGTAGGGAATATAACTACATGTAAAGGACCTTTTAGACGCAGTGGAGCGAGATGAGTGAGTGTCGATCACCCAGTCAGTCGGTCGGTCGTTAACAGATTTTATTAAATTTGTATAGTCCTGTCAATCGAGCCGACGATAAATAATACATTTATTAGAATTACTACAAAACGTATTTAAATAGTAAATATTAATGAAAATATTTTCTAGACTTACATAAAATAATACACATTCGTTTGTACGAATATTTTTTAGGCATATGATAATATTATGTATAATAGACATTGTATAAGAAAAACGATTTATTACGCAGATTTACGTATGTATGCCTCGCAAATATGCTTCATGAATTTCCAATTCCACCCTTTTGCTAGAAGTGAGATTATTCCAACAGGCGACAATGCGAGATACATACATTTCGTAGCACGTATTAAATTAAAGTAACGAGTAACAAATGTAGCGAGGGGCTAATGGACAGTCGTCCATTAGTGATACAGAAACAGTGCTGACGTCGAATTGTTCCAACTAGCAGTCTCTATTTATACGGTTTCTTTTAATTCATAAGATCTTGGCGAAGAAACACTTGAAAAATTTATAAATACTGGTTTAAAAGACGGCGCGGAAGCGTTTTAATATATTTGATCATCGTGGTTTATTTAACAAATAAAAATCAAACATGAATATTTTGTGAAGGTAAATAATAATTAAAACCATTTTTAAAACCAGATCGAAGACCTTATGTCAAGTAGGGAGTCGTGAGTTATGTTTCAGTGAACGACGGCTATAGTTACAAATGGTAGCTGCCGCCAATAAACATCTGAACTGACCTCGAACATCACTGTCGACGACAATTAATTTATTGGGTTCATGCATTCGCAACTGTGGCGTGGCTGTAGATTATAAATGATCGTAAAGCGTTTCACTTCCCGTCACGTGAGCTCGCAGTCAAATTTAAGTCTATTACGCTATTCTAAAAAAACTATGAAATTGAACACCGCCAAGCAAAGTTAGCAAGTATCCTCTAGTGACAATTTTCTTTGAACCTTTCCGTGTTTGGGACACGTGAAGCAATTAGATTTTTTTAGGTAACTGGCATTAAGATTTCTCGATTGCTTTAAAGGGCATTTTAAGGTAACTGGCATTCGAGATATGCTCCAGAGCCATAAAAAGGTTTAAATCTAATTATTTTAATATCATTTGGTCTTAATAACGAAATAAATATAGTATGTTATCCGCTAAAAGACTTACACTTGAAGACGTGTTTTTTATTACGGCTTCGAAGCTCGGTCTTACTTAGTGGTTATTGTTGCACGTGGTATCGCGCCCGGCCGCTTCTTTTACACCAAGATAGTTCATGCCGCATTAACTTTATCAAGGGCTCCATGTATCCTTTCTTCTTGATGTTATTTTTCTTCTGTAATTTGTTGTAACGGGATTGTTTTTTTCTGTTTACCTAATTCACTACGTTTGCGCTTTCTAGTGATGTCTTTAGCATGTTCCCAAATGCCTTCCCATTTCAAAATATTGCGCTACGAATTGGTGTAAAATATTAGTTGTATTCCTGATATGTATGTTTGTTACTGTGATTCTGCTACTGGAGTTTATCTTCCTTCCTGATTCTATAAACTGAGAAGGAGGTTGTGGGGAGGGACTCGTGGTCAATGTAGGTCATGGAATTCTATCTAATCCCTATTACTGAGGTTTCATGTGAATGGGTAATTCTTTAAGCCGTGCTCCTGAAGATATCGCTTTTATGTTCCTTACAGTATTTCAAAACGCAAACTGCTTTGTATGGTAACAAGATTTAAAATGCTGTATTCTTAACATTATCTAATATAAGAAATAAGAAATGTGGTTACTATATTCATGCTAATGTATAACAACTGGACTAACGTACGAGTAAGTAATAGTTCTATTCAAATGTAAATAATAGTGTTATTAATGCATAATATAAACTTGGTTAACCAACGCCAAAGTGTAAGAAATGTCCATGGACGTCAAAGTTATCTATCTGTGGTTGTTGTCTTACCCCCTTAAGTAACACATATAATATTTCTTGGGTTTTTCAGGATTCTTTATGTTTTCAACTTACTACAATTGTAATTGTAATTGTAATTGTGTCACAATTGTAATTGTGATTCTAATTGTAATTGTTAATTGTAATTGTTGTAATTGTAATTGTTAATTGTAATTGTTGTAATTGTAATTGTTAATTGTAATTGTTGTAATTGTAATTGTTATTGTAATTGTATTGTGGAGCTATTATTAATTAATGTATTAATTAGAACTATTATTTTTGAAATTGTTAAGTTTATATTTGTAGTGCTAGATAAGTCTCTAGTTACGGCAGAAGAGTTTTGAGTTACTAATAATAAAAAAAAACTTACTACAATTTGGCCAATACGTCGATGTTAGCCACGTTTTATCTGTGAAATGAACGAACACAAAATATTGCATCAATGGCGAGTGTTGTATTTCTGAACTTTGTAATTATTTAGAAAAAATCGAGAATTGTTTATAAGTTTAAGCATGTTTGTATGTATTTCATTTGTCGATTACACGAAGCCATCGAGCCGCGCCGCCTAATTGTTTGTTCAGCTTGAAAGCCTTTCAGAACCAATTTGCTATTACTTTTTATCGCACTTTTACATAAGCAAGTATTTATTTTTAAGATTATGCTTATCGGTTGTGTTTCAATAACATGTTTGATAATTTTTCAATGATCTTGATCTATAATTCGTATCTGTTACAGTTTGATCTGAATTTTTTTTTGATACCGTTTAGTATGATTATAACCTCATAATGTATTATTTTTGGCTTAAGTTTTTCTTGCCAGAGGCAGACTTCGGAATATGGCAGTTTACAACTTCATCGCAGATCCATATTAAATATTTCATTAATGACTCTGAATTTCAGTACATATAAACTTATATTTATAATAAATATTATAATTTCTGAATAAGTCTGTCTTCGAAATCAACGAATGGTTTAATAGTTCAGAGCGCTTTAAGAATAGGTACTTCTATTTAGATATACTTTAGAATGCTAACTATAAAAATTGAAGTAACTTAAATAGTTTAAAATTTAAAATGACAGTATTTATCCTAACAGTTAATAATAAGTTTTAGCCGATTTTAAGCAATATTTTCAATACTATTTACAAGAAATGAGGAAACATTTATATAGTTCTTGGCTTTCAACTGAATCACTTTCGTAAGTACTTGCCTAAGAGCATTTTGAAGTAGAAATGTACAATCTTTTTTTTTTCGTTTCGAGATGATTACTATAAGCTTGCGTTGGCTAAACACAGCGGTCGTAAAAGAAGTACTCCCGCATGCCTCGTGTTGTGGCTGAATAGACTACTAGTAAACTAATAGCAGATGAAACTGACTTCACTGTAACTGCTTTATCTCTCTGCAGGGAATCTCAAATATAGAACATCTGCCGACTCTGCCCAGCTATGTTATGTAAGTCTAAATTAGGTAAACAATTTATTATTATTGCAATTATAATTACCTCTTTACTTTCGTAACTTTTTAGCTACATTTTAAAGAATTCTATGCATGAAATGCTTCCTCCCCACCGTTCAACTATACTTTTGACTTTCATTAATAATGATATAATGATGGAAAAACAGAAGTAATAGTAGTTACCTACTTTCCGTGACCTTGCCATGTCACATTTACCATTTTTCATTACAACCTCGATAGGCTTTCCAAACTCATTATTTAATGGCGTTTTGATAGCTACGCGGCGCGATACTGATCACCTTGTGCTTTTTAAGGAAACAGGCGGCGGTTCTATTTTCGCGATGGGCGCAGCGGGCGCGCCCTTGAGCGGAATAGCGAAGGCTGCGGGCCGCCGATTATTGAAGAAGCACAAAAGCGAACTAAACCCACAATAGATTCTAACCTTTTGTCAGTGCCGGTTAAATGGCCTTAGTGTGCTCGCAAATCGACCTATAGAAGACTTTTTTGTAGTAGATGTATAACTCTTATATACGAGTATATACTGGAGCGAGCTCTCAAGCATATATAGTAGTTACAAATACACATATATTATACAAATATTATCGAGGTTATACTCGTAAATATAAAGGTATCTTGATATGAAACAAGCAATAAAGTAACTACTATGTGTTTATGAAACATACGCGTGAAGCACTACGTTCAATGATCAATTTATGAACCTGTCAAAATGAATTTATAAAAAGCTTTTTTATTCCATCTAATACCAAATCGATTTCACGACCATTTTTCATTGCCATGGAATAAATAGCGCCCATTTATATATACGTACCCAAACAACATTTATAACTCAGTTTCAGCGTTATCGATATTATGATTTATTAAGCCCTTAACGACCCAAATTGAAGGCTCTATCATTTACGTATTCATTGCACGTCCAATATTTTCGGTCCGAATGTTATCGCATGCGATATTTTACTGCGGTATTTAATGACAACGCAAAGTAATCATGATGTTATTAACATCCAAAAAAAAATCCTTCATATACCAAACTTTACAAGAAATCTTTATTCGCATCTACAGATGCAGAGACCTAACCATCCACGCAGATTGTTAGAACCCAATACAAAATATGGAAACTACGATCAGATTCAAATGTGGGTGCTTCTCTATACCTACATACGTCAAAAAACTTACAAATTCGTTTGCTAGTTATTCGAAACTCACGAATGTACTTTACACTCGATTGTTCTCAGAGTTTCATATTCCGATTGAATCTTTGAACATAAGAATTCCCTTAAGAGAACCAGAGAAGGGAATGTTCGTAACTACGAACTTTGCGTGTCTGTAGTAAATCCGCTAAGAGGTACTCGTATAGTATAGCTTCGAACTGTAATCCTCTTGGCATTCAACCAATTGGGTGACCTTTTTGCCAAATTGATTTTCGTTTTAACATACTAATATATCTCATAGTTGTAAAAACGTATCTTATAGGTATTTACCGATTATTAAAATTAAGGAATTCAAAACTTTACCTCCCATTCTTGCATGTTAATTTGATTTAATACTAGAATACTACTGCGTATATAAGTATAGGTACGATCATAAGCTTATACCTAGTAGGAGCATAATTTTTAAAGCACTCGTTTGCACGCTATTGTATTATTTGGTAATAACTAATATTTTATAATTAGTTCCTAATTCTTGGATGTGAATCAAATCTACAACCTCAGGGTAGGTACTCTAATTCACTAGAAGCCGATAGCTACATGTTACAATCAACCATTAATGAACTGTTTCACTGTAGATGTAAAACAAAATTGATATCGTATAAGTAATTTCTTTAAGGGGTTTTTTTATAATTGTTTAGTGTTTTTTTTTGTTTATTAGTGTTTTTTTAGAAATAGCTTAGTTTGTTCTTGTCTCACTTTCCTTTTTTTTTGGATGTTTTTTTTGTATATTATGTGCTGTCCTAATACGGCGAAGCAGTTGCGCTGACGAAATGTGACGTCGGCGGGCGGAAGGGGCTTCATTGAAGGCTGTACTTTAAAACGTTGAATAGCGGTACTCGGCGGCGGCATTCAATTACGGCTGAAAAGTTTTACTTCTACGGGTCGCGACACAAGCTGTTTTGGGAATATCGTACGAGTATCAAACACGGCTGTGTACGGCGGTAGGGATAGTCCAGGGATTTATATAAATCGATAATATATCTGGTACCTATCCAAGAATTTTTTGTTTCATTGTAAGAAAAGAACATGCTAAAAATATTGTTATTGTTATATTATCAACGTTTCATATTAATAATATTATTAATTTTTGTATCTCATATGAAATTGCTGTATACAAGGAATATTGAATAGATTATAGCGAAAGCAAAAAAAAACAGATTGCACTTACTTACCAATGTGATTCAAGTATAAAGTTAATCTTTACCAATAGAGTAATATAAAACCATTGGAAAGCAACGATTTTACAACTGAAATCGGGTAACAATGGCCGCATTTGGAGTGAAATTTGAAAAGGTAAGAGAAAGTAGGTCGAGTGTGGCTGTTGCTTGTAAAGCTTCGTAGTAAAACTGTTTGCTGAATATTCTAGGTGTACACAAGTATCATCCCTAAACAAACTTTGACTCTAACTGCTGAACGATGCACCAAATTTTCATACTCCTGAATGGTACATTGAAGATAGATATTCTAAGGAATTTGTGCAGTTGGAAGCTTGAAATCTATTAATTAATTTAATTTAATACGCATAAAATGTAATAAACACAAATTAGCTGTTTAAAATAATTTCTTGGTGTTATATAATACCTACAACAAATGATATGGTCATCGACATTGTTATGTTTAAATTTAAGGATGTGTGTAAAATTACAGAAAAATGAAAGCATAATCATTAGGAATTCGAGTTAAAAAGAGCAATATAACAGCCTACGGCTTCTTGAAATTATAGGAGACATTTTAAAGGATTCGTTTATCCAAAGCATTTGGATATAAGCGTTGCATAAATTTGTAGTGAAATTCATTGAAACATAAAGAACTTTGTATTACCAGTAGAGATGTGGACTAATAGCTAACTTAATAGACAAATTGGGTTAGTTATGAACGCGGAATAGGGATCGTGATGTTTCCACGGCGTGTTCCTTCGAGACACATAAAAGGAGCACATATGGCGAACCCGAGCGGGGCCGCTGTGAATATAAATGATTCATAACGTTGTGATTGCATGTAGCTGGTATTTGGAGCAACGGTATGTAAAGTGTACCTTGTTAGGAATCCTATGATTTAGGGGAACGGATTACGCGAGAGTGTAGTGCTACTCGTATCTATGCCAGGTGTTCGGCGTGTCGCAGTTACTATTTGTGCGTAAAAATTAAACTTCCATCTTGATGTTTTAAACAGCCTGTACAACAAAATCCAGTTGTTTAAAATAACCCCGTTTATTTAGCTGTTTTGCTTTAATGTTCGAAATGACACCTATTTGGAACGAAAATAGCTAGAACCGTTAGAAAATAAACACTTGGTTTAGAGTTTTTTTTTTAACAATCTCTTAATAAAAGCTACAAAGAATTAAAGAATTTTCAAACTGATTAGGTGTACGCGCGATTGACTCAGAAGTACCAGATAGTAGTTAACTTTTAAATGAAGGATAAATAGTGATAAATTAACAAATCGAATTTCTGGAAAACAATTAACACAAAAGTTAATAGTAACATTCTTATTACTTGACTGTTACGTCAGTTAGCAGGGTTTTAAATTTTAATCTTGAACATGTTTATGGTTAGAAACTGTGAGCAGTGGAAAACTAAAGCACGTGCAACGTTTTTTAAACGCGAGCAACACACCGAACTCTTAAAAAATGCAACGCGGGAGAGCCATCAACTTAACGATTCTTACCCCATTATGCTAGCGAACACGATCGAGAAAAAATGGAAATATTCCCGCAGACGTTGAGATTCTTCGACCTCAGCCATTAGCATAATAACATTCTGATAACGTGAATTCAAGCTACTGAAACGATTCGGTGAAGCTTTCTCGATTTCATGACACCGTTTCGTTCGATGTGTTCAGAATTCGAGTGCAGACGAAATATTTACTACAACTGCACGTATTTTAGAAGTAAAACTTCTTTAGCACTACAGTGATTTGAAACTTGATGAAACGACCCTAAAAGATACAAACACGTACATCTATAGGACTTAGTCTGCGAGAGAATGAGAATATATTAACATAAATATATGTAATTATAAATAAAAACAACGCAGCGTAACGTATAATTTGGTCACAAAACTATTTCAGCTTTAATTATTCATTTTGAGCGTTAATATAAAAAAACAGACAGATTTTATTGAACTTAGGAGTAAGTGGATTTTCTCGAAATAATTTTCTTAATTGTCTTATACTCGGGCTACTCAAATAATACTTAAGCCGGGATCGTGGCAAGTCCAACCGCTTCATGGTAATATTACTGTTAACCCTTTGTTTCCTCATAATCCCATTATAATTCTAATTGTTCTTGGTAATTACCTTAATCGTTCTCACTAATTTATTCTGTTTATTCAGAAATGTTTGAGTTGTACCCGGTATTTTCATGTTTCACGAAGCTTAACATGACTATGTATCATGAGTTGGCAATTGGAATTCTTTGATAAAGCTCTAGTCATGAATGGTTGTTGTCTACTCGAATGAATGAGAATTACTATAATTATACTGTGTCGTAATATGGCCCGTACTCCTACAACCTATGTTTATTACGGTTACGTGCGGTCATGAGCAACACTCATTTTTATTTTGTAGGAACTCTTTAACAATTTAACTTTTCTTCGTAATTTAGGTATTTCATTACATAAAATGTACGAATATTTCTCTTATTATTAAATCCTTTACACACGCAACATGTCATTTGGTTCTTTATTACATAATCAATTAAAAATTTTGTAATGCGAACCCCTACATTTATCAATGATTATTTTAGGAAAAATAATACGAATTCTCTGAATTCCTTCAGGTAATGAGAATCGTTACGAATGACCTTCGTTGAGGAATATTGTTTAAAAAATCTTAATAACCGTAGCGCCGCTACGTCGCTATCGTCGATTTTGAACAAGATATAAAATCGTCAACAAGAATTAAATGTTATTCTTCGAAAACTATGTATATATTTAACCATTAGTAACAATTGAATAGATTACCTGAAACTAAAAATCACTCAAACGGCAAAAATCCACGAGTTTGGCAGAGTTCACACACGTCAGACTACATAATGGTAGCTCTGGTTCCTCGCTATGGTTTCCTTCGCCGTTACAGCGAGTCGTATTTATTTTTCTATTTATAAATTATATTTCTACTTGAATATACTCGTGACTTCAACTTTAGATGTAACTTCAAACAATCAGAGGTGCTCTAATTTTTTACCGGAGTGAGAGACTTGAATTCAAGGCACTGCACAGAGAATTAACAGAATGCTAATGATTTATTGGTAAGATATGCTCGTAACGTTTTCCGTGAGCTTGGGCCGACGACCCAAAGCGGCGGGAGTGTCGGATGCACCGCTATAGTGGAGTGACCCACTTCGCCCCCGTCCCACTGACATTTGTCACTAGGACGCACACTTCCATTGTGATTTACGGAATCGTGACTAAAGATACTATAATGAACTGTAATTAATATCTGTTACTGACGCTTACAGGACTTAAATAGAAAGTGAATGAATTGGTTTTATAAATATGTCGACCCACTATTTCCATTTAAGCAAATTGTAACACTGTGAACGCTTCAACCTTGAAAGGAAATTTGTCTATAATTAGTTCAATGTACAAAATATTTAGTCCACTCAGTAGGTACTATTTACCATCACGCGAATGTAACTAGTATTTCATTATATTGCTCGTAAACTTTGCACCATACAAGAATCGATGAGGCTTAATTTGCATGCGTGTTACTCACCTTTCAGTCAATTATTGGTAATTACGTTGCTAAAGTTGGGTTTATACTCGGTGGTGACTATCGTATGTAAAATGAGAACGGCAGGCTTCGCTCTAAAAGTTACATAATGAACGTTGAAAGTTGTAAAATTTAAGCTCTACATCGGGCCTCCGTGGCGTGCATGCGTCGGGATGACATTGCACTTGACCCGGCAATGTGCTTATGTTGTCAGCTATGCTAATAAGAAATTGTTCTTCTATAAATAGCCACGTTACAATGTCTATAAAGTGTTATTCGTTTTCCGATAATCGGTAGCAGTAAGCCTCGCGATAAAGACTGACCTGCATTAGCTTAACATTAATTGATTGATGTTTGCAAGCAAACAAGCAGGATTATATCGAATACAGTACACTTGTTACAATAGAATTATACATATTACAATACAATATATTCGTCGTATTTTGAAGTGTAGTTATAATATTAACAAGATAAATAAAAAATTAATAAACGAACCTTCCAAAACATCTTTCGTTATAAATCTTTAGAAATCGCTCCAACTATGGTCAATAGTTACGAGAGTAGTGTTGTTTGCGAATCTTGCTGCCGTGTTGGTAGTTAGCGGCGTGAAGTACCCATCGACCTTGACGGTTTAAGGTTTTATGAAGTCATGAAGTCGGCAAATGCATTTAAATGTACATTAAGTTTATGTGCCTGTATGTAATTGAATATTGCCTGAAGTGTAGTTACTCATTGTGGACTGATGTCCTTCGTAGTATGTGATGAAAATATTGTTCAATGTTTTACCTTATATGTTTTATTTGATATTTACAGCACATCTAAGACTAATTTTCGTATCTTTATGTATGTATGTATGTTAATCATGTTAAACAAGTTTTCGTATAACAATCGTTGGTGAACCTAATCAATAAATAATGTTATTTAGTCGGATAGATAACGTATGTATGTTATTGAACTTATTGATATATGTATATACGAGTAGGTATGTTTATAATCATATATGTATATTTTAGACCCTACATTTTATGTATGACACTGTATCTTTTATTCTTTCTTGACCGTTCTTGTTTACCCTTTCTTGCTTAATTGTCGGTAAGGAGTCACTGATGTTTGAGATTGAATACCTATTTTAGACTGTCTGTGTCGCAAGAATACACCGTTCACTTAACATAATAAAAAAGAATACGAATTTAGATACATTAAAGTTTTGTCTTCGCAAAATTGTTGAACACGCTCGTATGGTTTTTATACTCAATCTTGATTGCAAGACCACTCAGCTAAGATATTAGTCGTCTTTTTCAATTTTCGCGGTACAAAAGACGTATAAGTGCACTCCCCGAAAATAACAGAGCGAAGCGAAGCCAATCGGGTATTTCAATTTGTGAAGCATTCTAATCTTACAATGACGTAACTGCTACCTTTCGGCCGTCTAATCAAAGTTATGGCTCTACATTTGCAATAACTAGAATTTCATTTTCTGTAAAACCAAATAACTTTCATATTAGACCCGGTCTATCGTTACCATGTCTAGAAAAATGTATCACGGTTAATAAAATAAGGAGTAGCGGTATTTCTTGCAATCAAATCCAATACAATATTATATACCTACCTCGTATACTAAAATGCATAGAAAATATTTTGCACGGTCTTAAATCAAGACCAGAAAACCTCTCCTCTGTTCTGGCTATTTTCACATAAGAGTCGTTAAATTAAATATATTTAAATTAAATATATTTATTAATATTATTATATATATAAATTAAATATATTTATTAATATTAAATTAAAATTCTTACTTCAAATTTTATTATGTGTGACCATTTATGAGTATGTGAATTTACAAAAGTCGCCTATGGACATTTTGAGTACATTTTTAATTGTAATTTTAATTAAATTTATATAACAACTTTACAACACTATCTATCTATGTATACTCGTATGTATGTTTAATCGTCTTTTACATTGTATTAAAGGCACGGAACAATTCAAATTAGTCCTTAATGTTATGAATTGCTTTATAAATAAAAATACAGACATTTTTGATATATCCTGTATACTCATACATATTCTTCATATATTTCTGTTTCTGACTGATATTATAATCAACTAAAAGCTTACAAACAAAATATTTAAATACCTACATTTTTGTAATTTTCTGCCTTTCATTGGCGGACTTGACTCCGCGAAGTGCTTGATATTGAATACCGCTTGGGGAGCTCGGCATTGGGAAGCATTTCAATTCAGTTTCATTTGAAGTAATTCGGAAACCGTTCTGTAGCAGTTTCGAAATTCTTACTGAAATATCTGATACTATCATAACCTGATTCGTACGATGTGAGTACGATATTTAAAACACATGAATGCTATTGTTTTGATGGAATTGTACTCAAATGGCGTTTCTCCTATTTCCCCCGTTCCTTTTTTCCTCTGCAGAACGTGGGATTAGATGGTTTATACCTGTTTTAAGATATTGTCATAATTATCATTATCATGGATTATTTTATTACATTATATTATTTTACAGAAATTTTTCAAAATTCATCGTTGGCAAATTCAGGTATTCTAAATGATCTTTCATAACTTTTGCAATATGATTCGAATGAGAATGAGCTTTAGGCGGGCGCTGTTTTGGGACGCCCTAAGAGATCCCTATGTAAATGTTCTGACCGTATAAAAATGACGCAGATTTATTGTGACCGTAAGTTATTGCATACTAATAGCTAAGACATTTAATACAAGGCCGTCGAGAATTTTAATAAAAACATACTGTTATTTTGATTTCAATTTTCTTTCTTAATTTAGTAGCTACGATAAATGTTACATACGAGTTTTTATATCTACATTGTACAAACACATACTGTACTTACTTGTCGATATTTTATTAAATTACGTTGGTTTCGTATTTTATTGATATAAAACAGTGATATAAAACGGACAGAGGCGAAGGTGATTTTGTTCTACTATAATATGTAGTGATTAACGCTGATTTTCGGATTTTATGAATATAAACGCTCACAGTGCTGTAAGGAGCTACCCATCATAAAGAAAGACTGCGCAGGTTATATTTAACATAAAGCAGTCGATGCAAATACCACGAAACGTAGCGAAGCGTATTCAGCCGGGTTATTATTACGCGCTTCATTTACAGAGCACCTCGCTACGAACTCTACAACGCTACACAGGTTCTGAGTGGCGCCTTTAAATGTTTAAGCGACTTATTTAAATAGCAAAACGCAGCGTCCTTACGAATCTCATTTATTTTTAACACTATGTATAACCTTTACAAATATAGTCGTTATATGTAAACAACCTTAAAATGAACAAAGCAATTTGAATTTCGAATACCTATATATATAAAACAGAAGTTATGAAAAGAAATCTCATACATACGCATAAAGCATGATTGTACTAACAGCTTTTTAATTTAAAACCGTAGTAAGACAGTCACAGAGGTAGGTACGAGATTTCACTAATTCGTTTTCAGGAGAGGCAATGTATGAAAGTATGTATATGTATGTACATGTGATTGATCTGAAGAACACAATACGTTCAGTTAGTGGTACTGGCTGCTACGTCTCACCGATCTTGACCAAATAGCTGAGGGAATCAAATATCTTGGATAGACGGGAAACAGAGGCTTGTATCTATGAAAAGAGTAATAAATGTAGACGAAGCATGTTAGGTCTGTAAAGACAGATGTATTTGACACTTGGGTGTTCTGCTTACTCTGTTAGAGGCCACGCATGAGTATCATAATAGTATTATTGGCGGCTTTAGTGTGCCGGGCTGTCTGTGTCCTATTGCTACTTTTCATCAGTGTTTATCTTTTTCATGAAGTACATTATATTTCCGTACCTACCTATACGTATGGTTGTGTTATTGTGTTTGTCATATTTATTAATCGTCCTTTTTAGTTTTTATCATAACAAACCTCGCTTTGAGATCGCAGATATATATATCCATATAAAAGGAATAATGTTTTATTCCTCAAAGAGATCTGAGAGGGAGATGGCACACCGGAAATATTTCATCATTATAAATTTCCGGAGAGGTTGCTAAGGAAATCGCGAACAGATAAAATCACAAGTCTGAATAAACTAGGGCGCTCCTTTAAGTGGGTGTAAGCTGTTTCAGTAATAAGCCATGAATCATAATAAAACTTAAGTGCAAGATAAATAGGAGACCGTTGAGTTCAACAAGTAGCGGATTAAGGAAGAGACAGCCAGCAGAGTTTTATTTCATGACAGTAAATATGAATTTATTTGGAAAATTTAAGGTAGATTAAGCTTTCTTGAATTTGGTTCAATATTACGTATGAAATGAGTTCAGATATTAGCAAACATAAAATCGTTTGAGACGTTCCAAATGCGACACTTTTTAAAGTGTGCGTTTGAATGTAAATTATAGTGAATTGTGATATATATCCATTATTTTTTATCTATCTTTAATGATTCGTATAAAAATCATATAGGTATGTATATCGTTTCAAATTTAAACATGACGTTCTCTGGACAATTGAACGACGCTCGGAGCGTGCATTATTGTTCTATGATATTTAATGTCTGAAAAACATAATACGTTAAAATTACATAAGCTACGCAATTTCGACTTTGTTACGTCTAACGAATCATTAAATACATCTTATACTATAAGTATCTTATTATTAATATCTTTAAAATTATTACGTTCCCGAAAATATATCCAAGAGGAGCGGTGAAAGCGTAATTTATTTATTTTGCAAATATTGTGCCTCAATTTTATCGCCCAAGTGTTTCAAAGGTCTAATGAAGTCTCGTCGTTTCATTTATTTACTATTGTGAGTAATAAGTGGTAGATTTTGCCTTATAAAAGATTGTTATTTGAAATCAAATTTACCTATGGAAACGCCAGCGTGATTACAGCTACATACGAGTATGTTTACAGTAAATTGATATTATATCGGGTATCAATAAATTATGGAGATAAGAAACTTTTCAAAATACATAATAGGTACATATATTTATGTATATTCCAAAATGTCTAGGTATCAGTTGTTATTCAATTTGTAAAGAATCTGAGGTACAAATTATTTTCGCTTAGGTTTTTAACTACATACAGTGATAAGTTATATTTGTTGTTCACCGGTTCTTCTTAGTTGCCACTTGCGACAGGGAATCGTTTAAAATCAGTGTAGGTACATACAATTGAACATTTTTAAGTACCTACACAAATCTTGGAACTCAATTCTTTTGAATATTGCTATGTTAATCGCTTATTCAAAACTTCAAATGTAACCCTACTCTCGATTGTTGAGAGATGAAATTGCTATTATGTATAATGTATGATTCGATCTTCTGTGAAAAGTATGCCGAAAGTGATACAGAATGGGGAATGCTCGAAACTTCGAACGAAACTACGAACTTCTTTCTGTTATAGACTGCCAGGTGGTCGTGTGTGGTCCCCAGATATTATTGTAATTATGTCCTTTAAGTATTGGATATACTAATACGGGTAATATCAAAATGTACCTACTTGGTGTGTTACATTCCTACTTATTATTACAGACAATACGCGGATAATCCAGTTAGGGATGTTATGGATATGAAATTTCGCATACGGATTAGATATGGATATAGGAATAATTACAATACCGGATTCGGATACGGATATTATATTGTTTTAGATTATTCGTTAGTTTCGGATCTTTTCGGTTTTGGATATTAAATTTATAAGGAATTTTAAGTCAAAAGAATTCCGAAATTATCCGAAACTTTTGTATCGGATTCGGTTACGGTTACGGATAGATTTTTGTATCGGATACTCGATAGTTTCGGACACGGTTACGGAGCTCTTTAACATCCCTACTCCAGACCCCATCATTGTAACAAATAGGGAGATTCGTATTTAAGGACTCATTCGCGTGACATAACTACCTCGTAATACATTAGCTCGGGATATAAAGTACCCTTGTCACGGCGGTGCGTTATAATGTGTTTATTTTACACGCGTTATATGTACACGCCTGTCATAATACCACGAGTGTGGCCGAACGAGGTCGATAGCTAATAAACGAAAAACGCGTGTAAAAATATTGCAACACGAATAGGTAAAACAATTATAATTAGTTACTGCTGTAACAAGAAACAAACACCATTTGGATAAGTGGGAACTTATTCGGAGCCATTGTCCTAAAAGATGATTGTAATGGTTCCAACGCTCCGAAGCTTGTCTACGTTTGATGATTTCTCCTTTTATCTCAAGGTTTGTCAATTTATGAAATTGCTTACATTTGGAATGTTAAACTCTATTATGTGTGTGAGCGAGAAAGCGACTGTGCGTGTGTGTGTGTGTGTGTGTATTTGTGTGCGCGCGTGTGTAATAATATAACATTAGTCTTATATTAATGAAATTTTTTTCGATTAAAAATGTTTATTACAATAGTAAATAAGTTTACCCAATAAGTATGGAGGTATAATTAAGCGGTATTTTATCTTCACTATGCAGTGGGTAGAAACGACTTAAATAAACTTTTGAGCCTTTAATACAAGTATATATTATATTATATAAAAGTTGAACCACGCTTTATTGTATTGGTGGCTTATTTTCTGAGATTATCCGGAATATACACAAAATCGTTGTTACTGTTATCGTTTTAAGGAGTTGTCATCAAATAATTTACGGGCAATGCGGTATTTATATTTATCGTCATTGGAAATGTTTTAATTTAATATCGTTTCTAAATAATGGCGTCCAAATGCAATAAAAGATTCAAATATTAGCACAGTCGGGTCATATCGGGTGAGAAATACAGCGATCGGGGTTTAAAAACTCGGTAATTATTCATGCAGTGGGAAGGAGACGGAATGGAACGGGAAAGTCGGGGCAACCCGTCCACATCTGATTTCATCGGATAAAAGGCCCCTTGGGAAATATAGCACGCGCTTAAATGAATGCAGGGGAATAATGGCGTCAATTTAACTCGTCAGCTAGATATAGCGTTGAGAGATTTTTTTATAACTTTACAAATTATTTAGTTCAATTTATAAGGCTCACTATTATTTTGCGCGTCCTTCAATATAATGTCTTACATTGTTAATGATTGTCTAACATAAATTCGTCAGGATATTTTGGCGTAAGTTCTCAGACTTCGGATGACGCAAATGTAAAGTAGGACAAGTTAGATAAAAAAGCGTAGGAGGAAAGAGGCGTCCGATAGATTAAACTTTTAAAGTTAAAAATACATCTTTAATAGAATAGTTTTTTAATAAAGTGCCTACCTACTTAATTCTCATAGTTTTGCTAAAATTCCATATGTATTTGAATCTAATACTGCGAAACTAAGATTAGAAACTATTTTTCAAATATTAAATATGAGATTGGCAAAATTTGAATACAATACCGTCGGTTGGAGATCCTGCACTTCTGATATAATCTATAATAATACATTTATTAAGTTACAGTACTTACCTATACTTTGGCTGACCCATATGCCGAGCATATCGAGTTGCAGCAGTCTGTGGTAGAGGCTGGCCCCGCGGAGGTGGTTCATGAACAGGTGGTAGAGGAAGGAGCCGCACCAGGGAGCCAGCGCCCCCAGGAGGTGGCACAGCGACAGGAACCACACCCAGCCGCCGCCGCCGCCGCCGCCGCCGCCGCCGCCCCACGGCAGCAGCCCCGGCAGCACCGCCAGTATGTACACTAAAGACACACCTGCAACAACAACAAAGCTTTAAATAAATAATTAGTTGGTACATCAATTTTTTTTCAATGAGATTCAAGTAACCTTTTAAAAGTTCGATGAAGAATATTTGCAACTAGCAATTGTAAGGGAATAAATGTAAATTGTAAAAATAGTTATTTATAAATAATCACACAATTCGGTAATACCGAAGTTTTCTACAGAAAACTTATTTTCACACTGGCATCATACAAAATAAATGCTACGTATATATTTATGCTGTACATTTTTTTTACTTTGTAAAAAATCAAGGTTATTATTGGTTACTGAAGTTGCAAACACAATAAAGTATGCAATATGGTGATTTTTCTTATTTATACTTGTTAAATATTTATTTCAAAACAATTTCGATCATATACAATATTACGTCAATGAAATATATCTTATTAATTACCTTAATTGTGATCGAATCTATTGTTCTACCCTCTACGACACACAGCTACGTTACATACTACTAAAAATACTCGTAATTGCACGAGACGTCGAGCCAGGCGTAGTCGGTAGAGTTTTTAGATATCATTGTTCGAGACAATAATGCAACTGGAGCAGACGTATTCTCAATGATGGTTAATGGATTATGCGATTGAAACTAAATAGCGTGGCTGGATTAAACCACTTTGATCGCTGACAAGCGCAGTAGACATTTGGAAAGCGATATAATCTCTGCTTTTCATGAATGAATACTCGCACAATCCAAAATCCATATTTTACAGGGTAGGCATTCGAAAATTAAACAAAATAATCAATATTCTAGAAAATAACCAATCACAAAACGTTATTTCTGCGCGCCATTATGCCCGTTTTTACCGTTACGAATGTGAGTCTTACTGAGTTTGAAATAAGGAATATTTTGGATTTATTTGTGATAGAAACTGGTATTTCCAAAATTTTGATTTGTGCTAGTATTCATGAAAAGCAGCGTATTGTTACGTCTTCAAAAACGCGGAATGTCGCTAAATTGTATGTAAGTTCAATTTTATTTGGTCATCAGGATTAATTTGTCAACAAGATTAATGAACAGGTCAGCAGCTGCTCGGTGTTCACGTGTTAACGATGCGACCCGACAGACAATGCCGCCCTAAATCATGTTGATATATCATTTCAGTGCGTTTCTATGTAATATTTTATCATTAGATCTCTCAGTTTACGTATATTTAAATGAAAATAAACTGCACCTTATGTCGTCATAGGCAAAACATCTGGAATGCCAATTTAAATATAATATATTAGCAGGTATGTCTAAAACATTTTGTCTAATTATACAAAAATTAATACCAGATAATATCATAGAGTACCAATACCTACCTAACGATCATAACACAAGCGTGCCTCACTGGGCATGGACCGCATACTGTTTTAGATAACAATAGATTAATAATAACAATGTCATAGGATAAATTTACCCGAGGCCATCTGATAAACTACATTATGTTATCGATATTATTTTCCACTCAGACACTGTGTTCAGTAGTATGATTTTGTCTTAGGTAGGAATCGAATACCCAGGTTTTTCAGTCAGTTTGCCTGATTACAATAAATTACGGACGTAAGTGCCAGGGGAGACCAAGACTGTCCTATCTCGACCAAATAGGTCAGACATTGGCTGATGGGGGAATCAAGAGCCTCCGAAACCGGCGTGTATGCATGAAGAGAATGATGAATGTAGATGAAGCACGGCAGGTTTGTAAGGAC
>DWGJ01001000.1:0-22980 GCA_018246895.1 Aspitha aspitha aspitha
ATTCTGGGTCTTCAGCTACCTACATACCAAATTTTATCGTAATCGGTTCAGTAGTATTTGCGTGAAAGAGTAACAAACATCCATACATGCACACAAACTTTCGCATTTATAATATTAGTAGGATTTCACCTCCACCTCGAAATACTCATTCGCATACTCGAAAGTAGGTACTAAGAAATAACTTAACAAAATATGTATGCAATAGTTCTGCTAGTGGGTATTGAATTACTATTATATTTTACTTAGGTACTTCTAGTTACTTCCAGTCTCATTTTTCATCCACACATTTGAATTTCTCACTGTTTTGCGTTAATCATAAAATGTTTTTTGTTCCATATTTAATAATCTTAGTCTCTGTTATCCATGCTTTCCATTGATATTGATTTTGTACCCTATCCGTTCTTCTAGCGAGAGGTATAGGCAAGGGTGGGCCCCTCACTCAAATCTGTCTAACTCTACTAGCTCTGCAACTTCGCCCTATGAACCCGTGAAAGCCCGTACTACAGTATGTATAACGTTGTAAAACAATTTTAATGGCCTTTACTTCGTTCTAATCTACTTTATGCCTCATTACTACTTCTTCATTAGCCTATGTTTCTTGTTATCTGGGTTATTATACATATACGAGTATATCTACTAGTAATAATTTATTGACGTATAAATGGTGCAAAAAAATATATTTGCAATAGCTGTTACTAAATAAAGAATTGATTATTATAATTGCAATTAAATTATTTTTGCTAAAAATAAACTGGTTTAATTAAGACTAACAATTAATTTATTTCTGTTGACTGTCACACTACAAGTTTGAACGAATTCTGTTTTCTGTGATGCAACACAAGAAGAGGTAGGTCCATCGCATTAATAAATAAAGCTGATAATATTGTTTTTTTATTTTTCTTTTGATACGAAACAATACATAGAGGTCGAAATGGCGCCAACATAGGTAGTCTAAGAATCAAGATTAAATAATTCTTAAGTCATGATTTATCGCTTCTTACGAACTATGTCATATTTCAGTTTCGGTTCACTGATAGAAACCACTGTGGCATTAAGTCCGCACTTTGTTAACAATAATAAAGAATAATAATGATAAGAATGACATAGTAATCTAGTAACGGAGATAATACCTTATTTTTTTAGCAACTAATGTAAAACTTAACTATCCACCAGATTTATGGTCAATAAACTACACCAAGACAAAGCAAAACTTTTACTTTCTTTGTGTGGAACGTGGGGTGCAGTCGTGCGGTGGATGGCGGGAAATAAGAACAGAGTGAACTAAACAGTATGTACATTATACATATAATCATAATATAGAATGGTATCTTATAATATATCAGCACTACGAGCTTCGACCTTACTTTTCATTATAAAGAACTAATAAATTGCACCTTACTTAGTTGTCTCATTTACTGCACCACAATAACTCAATTGTATATTTAGAAGTGTTAAAACAAGCGTTATTCGACCGTAAAGGAAAAGATGATTTTTAACGTTATTTAAGAAATGAATGTAACTTTACTAACTGTAGTAAAAATACTGATTACATTAGAATGTAGTGTTAATCGTATCAGTTATTTTTAAATTTGGACAGACCCAGTTGGTGTTTACTGTTATTCTTTAACTGTGAATAGTCCAGCCCTATGGCCGAGCAGCCGAGGCGCCGCCGTCTACGTCTACCCATTCAATCGAGTATTGGCGATACATCTAAAGGAATACAAACAACTAGCCTCCTTCTCCAACTCAATAAGAGTGAAACAAAATAGACTTCTCGCATTGTGGGTAATACTAATACCATAATGCCGTATTCTTGAAGTGAAGTGAAGTCCATTTACTGTCGAGAATCCTAACATTGGTGCGGATTTATATAAAAGTTATACAAATGACCTACCACTAAAATCACTATGATTCTGAAAGTAATGCCAAATAATGATAACGCCATTTTCGAATTACGAGTAGATTTTTAAGGATCGATTCGTTTGAATATCGAACTAATCAATTACGACTTATCAAGAAAGGATAATATAAAGTAAATCGAATATCCAAGAGTTCCAACAAGATACTTGTGTAAGAATTTATATATTAAAATCTGCTAAAGTTGCGTGCTGAAGGCTAGTAAGCAATAAAATCGTTGTCGCACGAAAATGGCAAATCGCCAAGTGATGCGAGCCAATGACCACGTGCAACCAAACAAATAATAAGCTTATGATTAAAAACTTAATGATTTAATACAAACTTTAAGCAAATGTTTCAGGCAATATATATGAAATATTTAATTAATACTTACAGATAGAACTGGATATATTTTTACGGTATAAATCGTTACAATAATTGTACCGATATTTCTAGGAAACGATCATATGAAACTCCTGTGACAAAACTGAGTAATGACATGACTATGTTGGTCGCTTCATTGCGCTGAGTATTTCACGCCTTCAAAAATCAATTTTAATTAAACAATTTAAAGCATTACATAATAAGAACGGTTACACAATTAACCTCGAGTAATAAATTTGCCATGAAAACTAGTAAAATCTTCTGTAAGGAAAAATATCATAATTAATATCTAGGTCGGATGTGGAAAGGTCAGTTCTCATTAACACTGTTATCGTTCCTGTGAATTATATACGAGGTTTTAGGAAATCTCACTTTTGATACTCGTTTCGCAATGATTACACATTAGCAATCAAGGATTCACGGACAGTGCCCAGTGATCGCGATAGAGCGCGCTACTGGGTACATCCATTGTGATCATTAAAACGGCTTATGACAGGATGTTTGTTAGTTTATTCCAAAAACGGTTAATACGAATAATAACAATATTTTTCTACATGCAGTCAAATGATGGAACGTTGTGGAAGGAGCGGCGGACGCGCCTTCTTGATGACGTCACGGCCCGCTGAATCACTCGATCGCATTCATGCCTGCAGGACCAATACGATGCGCTCACGCAGACGACGCGTACCGACAATTATTGCTACCTGCCACAATAACCGTAAACATTTGAAATATTATTTATCATTGTTTTCTTACACTGAGTAGTTGACGTCATGACTTTTGTGTCATCATTCTCACTGAATCACCAAAGTAGCGAGTAGAATGTGAGCTATCATTTTTTCGGAATTTTATTGGTTCTATAAAACGCTTCACACTACAATAATCAAATTAACAAATCAATGCACGTACCTGATGGCTCGCGGCTACGTCGTGTCTATTCGATGCGCGTATTCTTCGTTATAGCTGTGGCTAAAATCGTAGTCAAGGTTGACTTGTGTAGGATTAAAAAATTACATGCATGTTACAATGGATTAATAAAACTATCATAATCCGCAATAAAGCGACACTTTAAGAATTTCTGGTTGTATTATAGGCACTGGCAATCGTCCAAATGTTCAAACATCACAAACCAACACTATGTATGTAAGTAGTTAATGTTTAATTTATGTACCTTGACGTTAACAAAGTAAATATTACAAATTTTTTACTTCTGCTAGCAATAATGGTTTTATAGTTTAGAAAGTTAATAAACGTTTTAAAATGTGTTGCATTGTAGTTATCTACGCAAGTATTCATTACAAAATACCACTAGGTATGTATAGGGCAGTAAATAAACAAAATTAGCATTGAGAATTTGGACTCCATAATCGACAGACTTTGGTAAGTATTTTAGTTAAAATTGAACTATAGTTGCTCTAAGTTAGCTAATTTTCAAAATCACTACATGCTGTGAAAAATAAGGAAATGTATAATATATATGATAATGTGTAGATGCCGGTCGACGTGGCGACTATTTCAGTTCTCTGGAGTAGTACCTAACGCATTTGCGACTAACTTTACATAGAACGAATACTAAATTGTATTATCTGCAGTCTTTGTAATAAATAATAACTACACTAATGTTAGCATTGATTACAATGTAAAAAACATTAATGTTTAAAGAAAAGTCTAATGTTCTAGCATTCCAATTCCTACAGTCTTGTTATCAATGAATACTAGACCAATAATATTCTTTTTACAATTATGAACTCTACAAAAAAAATTCTGAGGTTGAGGTGTATGAAGTCTGCCAATGCTCACTTGGCCAACGTGGTATACAATATTATTACATAAGTTAGTGCTTATGTATGTAGTTTAGTAACTAGTACAGCGAGTCTTCCATTTTAACCGCATACTTAATTGTATGTTACATATATCATAGTATTAATCAAACCGTTAATGTAAAGCTTCAAAGCATGCAAATGTTGTTGTAATAAATCACTGTGATAGAGTGAATGCGAACGCTATCAATACGATAATACATGTAAATAAACTGTCCATAATTAGTTAGGCTTAAAAACGTATTACTACCTATTTGTATTGTACCACGTAACATTCTCGAATTTGGCATCAGATAGTCGTGTGCGGACTTGTCCCAGTGACAATAATTTTTATTATGATATACCTATTATATATGTACATACATACACAAGATGTAAGATTTACTGGTAGATGTTATGTATTTATTGATGAAATGTGTTAGTTGTTGACGAAATATGTTTAATATCAGACAAAACTATTCATAAATGACATATTAACGTTTGTAACATTCCTCACAGTACATCACGTATTGAAACTCCATTGCGAGTCGGAGAATTTGAATCGACCGGAAACAATCAGTGGCTTTGAGACATGTGTAGAGTGTTTAAATAGGGGTGAAGAACCTACGCTACGATAAACGCCATATTTCTTATAAATTATCGCCGATAAACCCAGAACCACAACATCCGACTAAGTAATATTTATAATTTGTTTTGGTGATCAGGACATCAAATATAAAATATGATAGAACTGTATTATTTGAATCATAGGTACCTAAACAATTGAGAAATTTAACTTAGGATTTAAACGACCCAGCGAATTCAAGAAGATCTCTTACGATACTAACACGTTGCAGATGTCCATGGGCGGCAGCGGTCACCTAGGAGTGCTGCGTACTCGTTTGCTTCTCTCTTCACATAAAAGTAAAAGGTAGGCTTACGAAACTTCTGTATAGGAAAATGCTTCATATATACATTTATTTGTTATTTGTAACATTATTTGTATAAATAAATAATAGTCGATAAGATCACATACACAGTAAGTCTACAAGATCTGGGCGTCTACTTCGTGTTAGGTGGACAGACAGGAAGGTAAGTAAGGTTGTGCTTCTTAGACTTGATTTAGCAACAATTTGAAATAGCAATATTTGAGGCTGTAAAAAATTTATTATATGCAAAAGAAAAGTTCTACACAGGTGTATGCATACGACAGATACCAATGGGAACATTATATATCTGTGTATTAGCTACTAGTTTCTGGGGACATATCTGTGTTTATTTTACGCGTTATTCGTGTCCCACTGAATAACCAACTATTGATGAAGGGAACTCACCGTGAACCAAAACAACGCGTTTGTTTATATTTACTTGCTAACCGGCTCATCTGCCTCAGCTCTTGACGCACGATGAAAATAGAACAACATGCCATTTTATTCGGACAATTTAAACCGTAATGCCAATCCTTCTGTTTCATAATAATGCATTGAGGCCAGTGGATCAGCGTCATGGTGAGTTAAAAGCATTAATTGAGCTGAGTAATAAATAACCTTTGTGGCAGCAATGAACCACATTTCTATTTCATTCTAATTTTGAATCGTTCTTTACAATATATCTTTAAATTATACAACTGATTGGTTTTAAGTATGTTCCATCTGATATTAAAAGGCTCATTTATGTACATATATATATATTAATAATATACAAAAGCTGACTACGAAGTATTCAGAAGTAAGAATTTTTTTTTTTTATGAATCCTAGTATTACATAGGTATGTGTGATATTCTAGGAAAACTATTTTGTACAATGTATTTTACATGTATAATTGGATTTCTTGTCAGAAGCAGGAAATAACTGCACTTCTGTGTCTATAACACGCAGCATAATTCAGAGCTATAAATATTGTTATGATTTATCTAATATAAATACAATAACAGAGTTATCGCTTCGAGCTTGTTATAATGTATTGTACAGTAATGAGTGGCGGGCGGTGGCTTGACCACATTTCCTGCGATACAGCAGCCGGCCGATAGGCGCGTCGCAGCGCAGCCGACTTCCGTCCTCGGAGCGACGCATCTCGCTTACTCATCTCAACATTCACTCAACCGTCAATAATGTCTCGAACACACTCGTCTAGGGATCGCTTTCCCTACTTATTGTTTATTCGTTTGTACGATAAATAAATAAATAAATAAATAAGTAATAAATTCTTCTAGTCTTGTTCTAACTTCACCTGCAAGGTTCTAGAAGAACCAAGGTTCTTGAAGAAGAATTTAAGATTTACGTATTTTCAGATACCGCCAACATTTCGTTATATTTAAGTATCTCATTTTTGTGTTTACGTGCTGTCCATTGCTAAATGTGACCAACTTTATTTTAACATGAAAATGAAATCAAAAATACGTATAATCGATCGATCTCTTACCCTTATTTGGCTTTAGATCTTTACGTTCATATTATATTTATACGAGTGCTATATATGCGTTTTGTTCAATAAAAAATACTTGCGCTACCGCTTCGACAGTCGACGTGTCCTATCTCTTCAAATAATCCACATTTTTTAAGTTAACAGTCGGGAACCCTACAATCTCGGGACAAGTAGGTAATGTCCACAAGTGATAATTTCCAAGTTTGAAGTGATCTGATATTAGGGTCAATTGCCCTGTTCAAGACGTTAGGTTAGTCTTCGATAACACTACGAGTATTTAAACGGCCAACTGCCGTAAGTAAATAGACATACTTTATCAACGCATTCCTAACGACCTAACATTTGAAATAAAGTCATTTAGGTATATATTTGTTAAGAAAAAAAATTGGGGCTTTTGTAAACGTTAACTTACTAATAATATTAGATTATTTATGTACACTTCAAATTCGGACTATATGAGATAATTATGGACATTATGAGAGAACTGCCCTAAGTAGGTACTGAACATTACTAATAGTAGCTGCCGTCATTTGTCCGTACACAGTCCAAATTATGCCTGAAAATAAGGAAAGTACTTACGTGCACTGCAATGTACAACTAACAAGCAACATTTAGTCGATGATATAATCAAGTAATATTGATTATCAGACGTATCTCTATACCCACATATACTTACCTACGGAATTGATAGCGTACAGTTTTATCCTGGTACATAACAAGCACAAATATTGATTGGACTGAATACGCTAGAGTTAAGGTCGCCTTATCCTTATCGATCTTTTATTTATATCACAACAATCGATCAACATAGCGATCTCAGATCTACCGAATACAGATCGAGGTTTGAGTTTTAGAGGTTTTACTTACTGTACCACTTTATACGTTTGTAGAATGCGGGGTAATAATTTTATACATATTTGCACAATAAAAGATTTTTTGACAATATCTGAAATCTTTAATTCATTAAAGATCTGTGTACCTTTATGGTCGTACGTAGTAACTATTATTACTCTGACCAGTGCTTTTTCTTGCGACGTATCTATGGAAAATGTCTTCCTTCTAAAGTGACCAGTGAGAGTATAATTGAAATATTTGTGAGGTTGACAATTCATCATAGCTGTCAGCAAGTGGCGCCAAGCGTCAAACGGCAAGCGGCAAGCCACGACGCCTGATGTCACGGTCACGCACGGTTGCGTCACGATGACCACGGAACGAGCACTGTGTGCGCGACCTTACCGCCGCTCCACTGCCCCGTCTGACCACTGATCTGCAAATCTGGGTTACATGTCTTTTGATAACGCCTTTGTGTTTTAGTTGACGAGACATGTCTAAAAATTAGTAGCAATTGTGTCCAACTGTGAAAACTGTGAACTGTATGACTAGTATATCAAAGTACATCAAAATATTGACAAGGATTCTACTTAAATAACAAAGAGATATTCTGAAAATCTATGTGGCAGTAACTCATATAAGTAGTTTTAATTTATTGTCCTTTCGCTTACTACGAAAATATTCAATATGATAAGTAGATGAATATTCCAAGAAATCAAGATTCCTCGTCGTCACTGTAAAATATCCTGGTTATTGAGTTCTATTTGAAAAAAAATGTTAATGCAGGGATATAAAAAAGTATGACCCCTACTAGAGAATGCATTAAATGACAGGATACTTTAACAGAAGAAAAGAAGGAAAGAGCCCGTGTCCACTGGGATATAAATAATGAAATTTGAATAGAGTCCTGCTATCTGAAACGGTCCGTTTCTTTCCCCATTTAATGATGCAAAGCGTTGTCTGGGCGGACCTTTTCAATTTCATGTTGTACTGAAGCATATACGAATATTAAAGCCACCTACGATTCTAACTGCAAAGCGTCCTTATAATTACTATTCTCTTTAATAAATATATGTTTTATAAATAATGTTATTATTACAATTTATATAGTAACTAGCTTTTACCAGCAAGTTTGCTTGCACAAAAGTTGATTTTTAATTTTCTGGTTTTTTTTTACTATCATGTGGGTACTATTTCGCACACAAGACCATATTGTCTAGGTGTCATCAATCAATCATCATCATCAATCATTATTTTCATAACTCTAGCTCTCATTGGATCGGTATCGTTGCATTGCATACATTTTCATCTTCAATAACATATCCAAGCGTATACGGAAAAGCGTTATGGAATGCCAATAAAAACTGATATGATTGTCTGCTAACATTTATGCAATAGTAGCGTATAAAATGCTAATACAATTTCACTACTCTTGACGCTCAATCGTGCATGAACACTTTTTGTGACACTTCGATTTACCTTCAAATAATGTGGATAGTTTTATTTTAAGCACAGATACTGTTCAAAGCCAATGATTATATTAAATTCCAATCACCTGCGTCAGAGCGGCCCATATTACAGGTGTAATCGAAAGTGTCTGCCTACCACAACCGGAACACTACAGCGCATGCTATGCTGTTTGCGGCAAAAATAGATATAGCCGTACGTGGTAAGCGTAGATACGTTCCACAGGCCGGAACCCTGCCCATTACAACACCCTGCCATCGAGGTACCCATTTCTGTGTTATAAATAATGAAAACTTAATAGATATTAAGATGCAATGATATAAGATTAACGTCATTAGCTTTCGAACTAATAGAAAGTAATTAATCAGTTGTTGCCTGGCGGCGGTGGCTCGTTTATATTTACAATTTCCTATCGGGAATTGAACGGACTTTATAGTTTATTTGGTTCATTGCTACTCTTGAGGACTGAGCGTTGCTACTCTAGCATACACGTGGATCAGTATAAGCACGCTTCAGACCAATACACAGATTGTTGTCATAAAAACTGCGTCACGGTAGAAATAGGTATGGCGGTGGTACTTGCCCACGCCAACCATATACATACCTACATACATCATGTTCTACCATCTCCAAATTCACTAGGTCTATGCAGGGCTCTCTTTTTCTTCTACAAATTCATTTAAGGGGCTTGAATAAAATACATTTAACGTTAAACACAATGTAATTGCTATACCTTTAGTGTCTCTTTTATTTATTTAATGTCATTTTCTTATTTTTGTTATTTTTCGTCGTCGATTTTCGCCACACGTGTCGCACGCAGCTGCTATAAATTTTAATTATTCTAAAGAAATTTGAATCAATATTGAGGGAATGTAACTTATTCTACCTACATAATAAGTTGATAGAATTGTAAATTTGTCCTGCCACGTCCTTGTCAGTTGTAGTCGCAAGCATTGCCCGGGAATCGTTGCGTTCAATATTTTATAGCTCTCTCAAGAAAGAAAGGTTTTGTTTCGTGTCCGAAAACAGTTGTGATACATCATTAATCTTTTACCACTGTGCCGTTTTATCGACCGAATTCGGAAGTAATATCGAAAGTAACTACTTTCACTTTGTTTAGGCATATGTAAGTATAGCAGTCTGCAGTCACTTTTAAATTAATTCTTATTAATATCAATCACATCGCAGCAGATAAGTAGTGAGATTTACGCATAGCATCCTAAATGTATGTAGGTATGTAGCCATCGATTAATGAGTACAATACCTATAATCAAAATAAACCATCTATATATATAGCCAAGTATATAGCCAAGTCTTTATTTAACGGGCATTCGTATCTTCACCTGTAATATAATAATAGATTCTTGAGCATATGAAATTTCTTCATTTCTTGCTTTTACATTCCCAATACTTCTGATCACTTACTTTTAGATTTGCCGATATCTCTAACATGGAAGTTGTGAAATTGCTTTATTTCTGCGATGCTTCAGGAGCGGTACAACAAAGTTCATTAAAGGTGGTGTTAAAAGATCCTTTCAGGACCGCCAAAACAGTGGCGGGTTTTCTGATGCGCGTATCTATGAACGACGGCGACTGCTTGTCATCACGTGCCCAAAAATAACAAGTTAAATGAAACGTTATTAAAATTTTGTCTTGTTACATAGTGGATATTCATAAATCATACTCGTTGTACTCGACGCTTAATTAGACACATTAACGTAACAGCATTATGGTTGCAGAGCCTTTGGTCGAAGGGCGAGCGTGGCGTAGGTAGATGTCGCAGCGACAGTAATTATCGCGTCGGTGTCGACGACTCGCCGAGCGTTCACCCCGAGGGTCGCGGCTGGCGTACAATACGCAACTGTCGGGATCGCAACTAACCTATCACAGATCCGTATGCACTCTCCCGCTCTCGGAAAACAACGAAATAAATCATATAACGAGGTTTGGAGCTACTGGAAATATATAGATCCGCAAGGCAACGAACGAATGGTGATGCCCACTCAAACGTAAATACACTCTCATTGAAATTCGATAAACTATAATACTAAAGTTTCTTATATAACATTAAATCCTTTTGGAGAAAATTATGTCGATGTTACTTACTTATCATATAGGTACCTACTAAAAAACTATATATAGTACAAAATCGATTTCGTTTAAATAGTAATTGCAAAGTTTAGGTAAATAGCTGTAGTAATTTTAGTTATTATTATTTCAAGGGGTTTGTAAATAATTTTTTTTTGGGTACAAAGATAAGGAATCCCATGCCCACATCCATCATCCGCAATTTCCTGTCACTGTGTTAGCCATACTCAAATATAGATAATAATAGTTACAGTTTGTTATTATCTACGTCCTAATTTTTTAATAACGGAACACAGCTTATGTCTATTTTTGATCTCTTAATAGATTAGCGGCGGTAGGGCCATGCCGTAATAATGGACATATAAAGGCGTATTGTAGGGAGTAATTCAGTATTCTTTCGGAATACTTGATTTAATTATGATTCATCAGAAAATACTTACGATAATCTTAATCCGGCTATAGTATGAAAATTGTAATACGTAATTATTTAGCTGGAGTGTCGCAATGAGCGGGGCGAGGGCCGGCCAATCGTGCGGACGGCTCACGGCCGGCCGCCACCCACTCGCCGCTAAGCCCATATATAGTATACGGGCTCTCGATGCACAATAATATCCATATTTTTAAATAACTTATTTAATGAGACCCTATTTATGGTAATTGTGAAGCAATTCCATGATCTCCAACTTTTTTAAAATCCGCGAAATCACAATAGGTAAACTTTCCTAAGAACCACATATTTTTTTAAATAACTAAGTAATACATACCTGCGCTATTATATAACATTTCATACGATATGAAGGGATTTTAGAAACAAGTGGATATTATAAAATCATAAGATAACCCATCGTTCCATTTGCATTCCAAATGAGACATATTTATGTATTGTTGTGTAGGAACGAGTAATAAATAATCCAATCCAAAAGCGCTTGCGTTGGTTAGGGTTGTATCCAATCAATGAACTCATCTTGGCAGAAAAACTGCTAATGAAACCTGTTACCTTATCCCTTCTGTTTACCGGTGGAGCAACTCTCGAAGCGTGATTTGCCTAGATGTACATGTACTGCTTATTTCTTTTTCCTTCAATGCAATTACTTCACTATCGTAGGATGGTCACGTGAGTAAGGAGGTAATATAATTATCCTCGCACAAAAAATACACCCTTCCTCCATCATCTATGTTATTAAAGTATATACACCGTATTTGCTTTTTATTTTGTTTCACGGCTGTCCGGACGTTGCCTCCTGCTACAGACTGGTACCTACGGCGGATTGCTTCTTTACCGTACAACATAAAACAACACAGCTCGCCTTTCTTTATTCCCTTTCAGTTATTAAGAAAGAACCATTTTCTTTAATACTACCTTCCGTGATTGTACACATTGCATTCTACAGATACGCCTGTTGTATATTTATGCTTTATTAATTTAGTCTATCGCAACAACATTATTTTTCAGTTTGATTTCAATATAATTAAAAATATTTTAAAAGATCTATTACCTATATGAAAGGAATGTTATATCAAATACCATTTACGAGAATTGCGCTAGTTACAATGAATCAGGTGTCAGATATGATACAAGGGTCCTCCGGTTCATTAGAAGGTGGATTGTGTTCAAACAACAATGCGTCATTATCATTACCTTTCCCGGCTTAAGCGAATTCCCGCGATCCCCACACAAACTTTACACGGATAATTACCTCAGGCTCGTGTTAGTGAAAGCTTTCTGGTACATAGACACGAAATCGACACTATTCTGTCCCATTCATGTATTGACAATAGAATCGTAGTGTAACATACGCTAACCCGACCTAATATAAAGCGTGTAAAAGGTTTTTTTAGTTATTTGTTAGATCCACATACACCGTAATTCCTTAATAGCTTACATTATATTCCTTTTTATGTGTCCTTTAAATATTCAATAACGAAGCAGTTATAAACACGTAGGTACTCGAATGCATCGTAATAGCATCTATACATCATAGATGCTATTACGATTACGTGTATAGGACCTACTAAAATGTCTAGTAAAAGAAAGTGACGTACAAAATATATATTTATTTACTTATTTTTATTTGTTTTTCAGCTGGGACTGACGTCGGTCCTCCGTCTACGTAATAACTAATCTTATTATCTGACACATTGTCGCCATCACGAAATCACGATCTAAAGGTGCCCTACTCTACCTAAATGAAGGAACATATATTTTTAAATAGTATGTAGATCAATAACAACGTGACTGTGAACATTACTAAAAGTACCTAGGTACATACTAATGCTTGATAATATCGCAAACATAAATTGCTTGGGATAATTTCACACTTTACCATTGATCGCAAATGAATTTCTAAATGCATACTTATGTTGATAATTTTGCACTAAAAATTAGAACAAATACTCTTTCCTATCACACCAATTCTTGTCCCCGGACAATCACATGACAACATATAGGATATTAATGCAAGCCGCGATTGTGTTATGTTTACGAGTATGTTAGATCGTTAAGTGCTTAATTATTATAATGGATGCAAAGCCGCGCTACCAACTTCGAGCGTTTCTATTAAAAGTAAGTAGTATTAAAATTGTAAAAGGTTATACATACATACATGAATACAAGTCTACATAGGTATGCTTATAGTGGCGGGCGCGGTCAGAGCGCTCTCATTGCGGCTGACTGATAAATATGGCTCCATAAACGAGTTAATTAATCATAGTTAAACATGAACTAACTCCAACAATATCAACGACGCAGTAATTAACACAACGAAGCGGTCAAATATTTGGGACGTACGTTACCCGACAACTAGCATGGCTCGAGGAAAGACGTTAAGCGTTATATTACGACAATATTAGTGCTATATTTGTCACAGTACTAGGTACGTGTAAATGTAGAGTAAGCAAGATTCGAAACCTTTTAGTATTCAAAATTATATGCTATATAACAAATTAGGTAATCTATCTTTTGGACTACTAACACGGATTAACAAAAACTTATCGATAGTCCAACAAACACGCCTAATTCTAGAAATTGGCGTAAGTATATCTAAGATTATTTGTGAATTAGTAACTGCTTTATAAGTACATAATTCGGGATGTTAACAGATTTTTAACCAAAACGAATGGGTCGCGGGTAGTACGAAAGCCGGCGAGGGACGGGAGGGAGTGGCAGGAGAACGCAAATAGCACCGTGACCCGGCCATTGACTCGGTTTATCCTAATCCGTCCCACTACTCCAGTTCGCTCCTCAAGACGGCAAGTCGATCCTAGCCACGCTGTACTGATTTGCCGACGGCTGTACATATATTTGACTTTCACATGACCCAAAACTAAGAATTCTCTAGATTCATGAAACAGTTATACGACAAATTTGCAATTCTGATCGAATAATAATAAGTATACATAGCAACTCACCGTCTACATTAGATATAAATATAATAAAATGCAAAACAATACTTAGGTCAAACATATAAATAAGCGTTTTCACATTTTCCCTCGGATTAAATTAACCTTAGCACAAAGTCAATTCGATACTTGTTAACTTTATCCACCTCTTGAAAATGAAAACAGTTTTACGATATGTTTTAGCAAGCAACGTACAACGTATGAATGTACATAAGATATCAAAAATATCTTGCGTAAGACGCAAAATACAATGGAGGTACCTCGAAGACTAAATACAAACAGAATGAAATGAAACATAATGTGGGTTAACATTTACCGTCCGTGGCAGCAGATGTGAAAACATGCCCCCCGTGGCCGCTACGGAATCAATATAAATATCGGAGGCCTAATTCTAATAAAAACTCTGTTCTAAAAACGATACATCCGAACGGTTGCTATGGTATTGCCTAAATATGTACATTTCCGCAATCGACCCGAAGATGATATTTACCTCTAATTTGAATCTGATTTGGAAAAAATTGTGTAAAAGGCAAAATACGACTTCAAACATTGATTACAATTCAATAACATTTATGCAACATATCTTAAAATATTTTATTAAAACAGGGATCTTATTATTTGTTAGAAACTTCTTAACTTACCACGGTGTTAGGTAAAATTAATTGTTTTAAAATGTATAAAGTACCTACGAAAACAATAGATATAATTAACATATCAAGAAATAACTTAAGAGCTACTACAAACAAGTAAATATTTTTAACCTACTTATTTATTTAGCAATGGAATTGCGCGAACACATGCAACCCACTCATAACTTTCTGATTATGACAAAAGCTATCGTCATAAACGAGAACCATCAGTACTTAATTGTGTTGATATTACTCACGAGCTCACTGTATTTTAACCGCACACTGTACATAGTGTTTCGTAAGTATCTAATTTATTTTTCAAAATTCCTAAGTAAAGAATAATAAGTACATAATGGTAGTATGATAATTTATTTTTTCCGTGCTCCTCAATCAATTGTTTTGGAATGTTAATGAAATTTCTAATGAACTGACAATTACTATACTAGTGCATATTTCAAAAAACTTAATGGAAATGATTTTTAATAATCTATTTCAACGTAATATAAAATTATACCGATACTGTGTCATTTTCATAGACCTATCATTTATCCTGTATTTTACATAAACATGTTTTTAAGAACTGCTTAATTAAAGTTATTGAGATTCGTAAGTTGATTGGCGCGTTGGTTCTAGAGCGTGCAAAACATATACATGGGTTAGGGATGGCTAATTAATTATTCTAGCGTCATTACAGCGAAAGGAAGGAACTCCCGTAACAAGACATACCCATGCGTGCAATCCTTTTCAATACGCCCTACGCGAGCCATAATTCCCGATTATGCTAATATCCCCGGGCTACCCATAGACCGCAAATGAATCAAGCGGAGTCGTTAACACTGAGTTATGCATTAATTTTCATGTAATATACCACTTTAAATGATTTACTCTATTCCTAAAATTCATGCTATCTCAAAACATGTGATTATATGTATAGCAGATTATTCTTTTTGATATGTAACTGTATATTTTTCATTATTATCATAACACAACTAACTAGTTACTGTGACTAACAATAAATAAGCATTTCACTCGTAAGATTTTGTCTTTGTCTTTGTCTGTCTTTGAAAGATTTTTCATTACTTCTATATGTGTAATATGTAAAGCTTTTTACCTGCTGTAAAAACACAGAAAAAAGGCGCAATATTTTAGCAAAATTTGCCTTATTAAACATATTTTAAAGCTATGGCTACCAATCTTCACGTATCCTTGGGTAACTAGGTATTATCAGGGGCGCATTGGTAATAACTAAAATAAATAAGATTATCGCATACATAATGGAAATCTTAGTTATCGCCCTGAGGGCGCTCCATTTAGAATTAATTGCAATGACACTTTATTCTATTTTAACACCACTATCAGTGCAATACAAGAAATATCAGCTGGTCTTAATAATTTATAAAGGAATAGTTTATGTACATGTATGCGAATATAATATTTTATTATGTCGTTGGAACTACGAAATACATAATATTGTTCTGATTGTAATAATTGTAATAACGATAAGGGATTGAATTCTATGTTCACTACAATAGCAAATAGTGGTGTTGGCCACCGTGTTCAGTGTGTCCTGTTCTGACGCACACTTTCAACTCTAAATTCACACGCTTTGTTGAAATACATACAATGACTCTCTACGATCTTTTTGTTTTCATTGAGACGACCTTTGCTGATAATAAACAATATCACCGCTTTAATGAAAAAAAATACGTAGCGTGAGATTTTTATATAATTTTATTTCACAACTAACATATTCCTCGTTGCAGTAACCTGTTACATGGACGGACTACTTCGGCTCAAGGTTGTCGATAAGCAATACAGTAGATAGGTACGTAGGTTTCTGCACCACATTTCGCAAGTTCTCCTTAGTGCACCGTTATACTGTTCACTAACAAACAGAAGGATTACATCAAGCTTCCCACGTTCATCGAATTGGTTTACGTCAATACAGCCGTTACGCCCGAAATATCCAACACGCGAGCTCTAGCCGCTTAAAAAGCGTGTCAATCGATTACATTAGATTTTGTACGAGAACGTAATGAATATCCAATATGGAAATGTTCCTGATTCCACGTAAGACCCTAAATATACGATAAAAGGTCGTCGCAGATTTATGGTGTATCATCCCACACTCGTTAAACATCAATGACAAAAGATATATTATTCATTAATTTGTTTTTAATTAGTCAATATAACGTGGAGTAGAAAAACAAAGTTTTGGCATTAGAATTTGTTATATGATAGCAAATAACATTAATATGTAACATTTACGGTGTCCTTATTATCACTCTAAAATATTCCTGAACCCTGTAAACATCACATTACTTGCATCATAAAGTTGTGTGTCTTATGTGATTCATTTTCTTTACAGACCTTTACAACAGGATTTTGTTGCAGCACTGTCGCAATAATGTTACTTAACACGTAGCACTGTGGACGGTGGGCATGACATTTATTGTTGGGGAGCGAATCATGCGCAGCCTCCGATTGCGCCCCAAATTGACTTTTGGCCTTTTAGTACCTAAATGTAGGACATCAGCTTCATGCAGAAATCCTCACATGCCAGTGCAAGTAAATATTTCCAGCATAGACTAATACATATTGAATGCTAATCAGTAAACAATATACGCAATCAGATGTTACACATACCTATTGAGATTTTGCTGAATGTGAAATGTAAGTCCTATATGTATATCATTCAATCCGAGGGCCGAATGTATGTCTGTTATTAATATCAGAGGCTATAGGTGGTTCCAGACAAACCACTCGACAAGACAACCTATCATCGCACCAAGCATGTTATGAAAACCGAGACCGGTTTCGAAAATATATCAATTGAAAGCCCTCGCCTGGCCATGTATAATATTATTGTATAGCGCAAAACGTTGCGGTCGCCTCTCTTGCGACATCGCCTTACACTGCTCGTACGACAGGTTATGTGTGGATTATCAAAATTACAATTACCCACTGACACACATTAACCTTCTTCTGTAAATTCTTTATTCTTTCTGTAAATTTAAACATTACTTCTGGCGGTAATTAATTATTTCGTTACTTTATCGACTTAGTAACAAAAAAAATTAGTAGTACCTACCTACTAAAATAATATAACAATTAGTAATACCTACAGCAAATATGCTGTAGTATGCTTTATCCCTTAAGACTATCCTTATATTGTTCTGTAATTGTAGGAATATTATTATGTTATTAACCGACAAAAACAATTTGTGACGACTTTATTAACACTATTGGTAGGTACGTCTGTGGAATGTTTAGATACTGTTTATAGGGAACTACAAAGAAAAAGTAGGGAAAAAATAATACGGCAGCATAGACGCTATAGTAAACGGAAAAAACGATTCATTGTTTTACGTTATTAGTGGTTTTCCTGTCGGCTAAGGCCTGCTTACAAACGGCTTGAAAATCTAAATACCGTTAGACATGTGTCACCGTGTCCTCGTTCTAGCGACAGGTACGTTGAATCCACCAAACACACAATACTTTTTAATGGCTCATTTATTCCAATAACTTTTCACTGCACTCTCCAATGCAATCAGATGTCTATACTAATTCAGCCTCCTAGACTCTCCACAGAGTGGCCATTTATCATATTATTTCAATAGAAACTTTCTTATCGAACGGTACCATAGCAGGTACTGCAATTAAAACACATAATTCAATTCGATGTACATAACAATTTTCCAATATTATGCTCGGGGTGAAGTTGGTCGCTGCATGTGGCTGAACAACGCGTAGTACTTACCTACTCTACTAATATTATATTTACAATTTAACGTCACTATGCGACGTGGTCCAATGAGCAAGATTTACACTACATCTTCTTCTATATTACTGAGTTTAATTACAATATACATAGTTTTTATGTATATTTGTAAAGTACAAAAAAGAACAAGCATTTGTAATCAAAATATTTCCCATGTTAGAATAGTAATATGAAACATGGTAATGTCAATAATAATTGGCCAATAATTATTAATTCGTAAACATCGATTGATTGACTGAAACTGGCTATAAATTGGACAAAGGCACGTAATTTTAAGCAAACATTTTTTTTCTCTCTGCATGCTTTCGGTTTAGCTAACGATAGCAAAAAAGTATTATGCTCCAATGCCCACTTACACAACGTTTTAGAACTCTGATCCCTGAATCAGCCAATAGAAGGATGCTCGATTATAATTTGATTTGAATCACTAAACTCATTTGAATGAGTGTGTCATTACGCATAGTCTGAGACTACAAACATCATACCTACTCATCTGAAACAGACCAGTGAAGAAAACCTGCACTATATACAATTCCCTAAATTGTTAACTAAGGAATGCATAGTCTGCGATTCTACACCGGATCGGCTTGTTACCCTCAGTGTACCTTAAACCATGTATTATGAAAGACCCCTGCCACTGTTGGGAGTAAAATAAAAGTGGTGAAAATTAGGCATTTCAATGTCCAACAATGTCCAACAAAAGAAATTATAACAGCCAACATGATGACGCACCTGTCAGGGTGTTGTAAACTGCGCTAAGCATTTACTGGGTATGGTAATAACCAAGTGTATTATAACTTGCTAGTAATAATTAGTGAACACTCGGCCATGGTGACTGCGTAACCTAAAATCAACGAAACACATGCCGTTAATAGCTAATATTGCTATTATACCAAGACCGCTACGAGTATATCGATCATCTGTCGGCCTGTATAGAGTGACCGGACATGAAGCAGATGCAGACAAAGCCTGTGCCAACTAAATTACTACATCTATATTGTAATTTATCGGCTAACACAAATAGCGAACGCACTTCTGTGCGTTACGCACTACGCACGTATTAAAGTCAATTAAACTTAGTAATATATATTTTCGTCACTTTTTTATCTTAATACTGCTCTGATTAGACGTCAAAATATGTCTGCGTAGTAAATATATTACAGAAGCCTATCGGTTGTCCGTTCTAGAAATTTGATAAAATCACTGGCTTATCAACAATTTCAATATTACAAATAAGATAGATGATAATAGTACAACCTGAATCCTGTTTACCTAAAATATGTCCTCAGCTGTGAGTAGAATATCGATGTAAATGAAGCAAAGCCTTGTAAAACTTATATATCATATCTACATAGAACATTACATTCAGTTTATTTCATATTTGCAATTTATCTAATTTCCGCTAGAATTGCAGTGAATTCCAAATATTTTACTCACTGACACTTCCAAGAAATATGTCTGATAGTGTTCTGTTGAGTGCATAAACGATGTTCGGAGCGGGCAGTGATTCAACGGTAATGACGTTAGTGATGTAATGGACTTCCAAGGTAGGCAAATACGCGGCGATCGACAGAAACTAGCTTGCATTTAAATAAATTACACCTGCTTGCCGCATCCCAAAAATCCCTCGCGCTGTTTTTCACTGACATTCGGTAAGATTTTAAATCGATAATTAGTCTTAAATACAAATTTTGAACTGAAATTAAAATTGTGATTCAAAGTATCACAAGTGAGTGCTGAACACACACTGAGATAAATAAAATTATGATATCAGTCAGTATGAGTAATACGTACAAATTTAGTATGTAATTGTATATTGCGGATATAAACGAGCAATATGAATCACGTGAACTGTTTTTTTAACTTTTATCTAATCGGACGATTCTTTACTAGGTACCTTATTTCACAACAAAAGCAAACTGAATAATAAAATAAGTTAATTGTCAGGTACAAATTAACGTTCCATGCATTAAAATTACAAGGTCGGCGTATCACATAAATAGCGGTGCCTCGTTCGGAAAACAAAAATACGGGTTCTCGTATGGTGGATTCTGTTTAACAAAAATAGACGCATCCTACAATATTGTGAGGTTCGGCGGAGCGTCGCTGGGCATGTGGTGGTGGCACATCAGTACATGGTATTGTGATGTGATGTACATTGTATGAAGCGCTTATCGCTCGGCAGGAAGTGGCTTGGTTTATTATTCGTGTCGTGCATCGGGCGGCTGCGTGCGCCGGCGCAGGCGATCGCTGCAGGAGAATTTCTACGCGCTGTCCAGATACGACACTAACGGGACACCGATATAATCTCTAATTAACGGACAAACTCACACATGTCAAACACAAGTTAATTATATTCCAGTAAAGATGGGTTGCTAATTATTTCCTGGACTTAAAATTCAATGGCAAATTAACGAAATTAAGGTACCTACGTTTCCAATGAACAATAAGGACCAATTCCATAAATTTAATTTGTTATTTAAGTACTAATTAATTTGTGTCTAATTACACCAAACAAGCTATTAAAGTATTTGAGGCGGTCTGTGCTCTGAAAAGTGATTAAAATAAAATCATTACGTCTGAATATCGATAAGGAATAATTTGTGTGCATAAACCGCCTTATCTTGGAAAGATTTACTTCCAAGGAACGCTAACGATAACGAGGTGATAAGGCTCACTGTATAATGTCACGATGTCATTAAAGTTAAGGGAGCTTCTGAGAAAAGAATAGGCGAAATCATTACTGTTATTGAAGAGAAAACGTGACTCATGTATACTTTTCTTTGCCAATGAATACAAGCAGAAAATTCTAATAGACACTTTGTACCACGTTGTAATGTTAGATTATTTTTGTTAGGGTTGTATATGAGGCAACTATTGGTAAAAGCCAAATACTAAGCGTAACTACTGTAGGTATATATACACAAATTTTAAATGGTAACTCTTTACCCGAGCCTTTTCTCATAAACTTAATATGGAAATGTGTATGTAACAATTCCAAAGAAGAATAAGAAGAAAATATTATTACTTTTCAAATCAAAACTCTCAACTATTTATATAAAAATTCTGTTATAAATATTAGGAACCATAAAATTAATTGTAAGATTATTTTCTTTACAAAAAAAATGTTTCTGCCTATCGAAGCGTAACTAATGTGTAACTTATAATTCACATAAATCAAACATAGCGTTTGTAACCATTAACAACGTTACACACATTGTATTGATAATAAAATATATGTAAGTAAATGGCAATAGAACAAAAATTTTAAATCCAAATATCTATAGCAAGTTAATAGGACACAAAACGTAGGAGAGATATCAGCGAATCTGTCCGTTCTCCTGACAAAGGCGGTCTCCTGGAACAGGTTTGCGGCGAGCACGGTTGCGGCCAACAACTCTCCTCGAGCCTCGAGCGGAGCACGTGGAGCACGTGGGCTCGCGATGCACCGCCCACTATCCGTGATATCTGAATGTCATCCAAAACTGACCTACTTACACTACTCATAATTATGAAAAAAAAGATTTCACTATCACCATTTACTTTTTCGTGCGTAGGCGCTACGGTTTTGTTTATTGAGATATGTATCCACGGGTACACAGCATTTCTGTGCAATATGATTACAACATAAACTATATGTGTTAGCGTTTCAAAAAGTCAAAACGTCGAATTACAATTTATCTCCTGCAAATAGTATGTAGGTAGCTGTTAAATTTTATAGAGTTATACAAACACACATTGCATTAGCTGTTTCTTTTATCTGCGTGCGCATTGAAATGCAAAACGATGGCAGATACTTCGATAAGTAACCACTCGAGTGCATAAAAACATCTTTGTAAACGAGACGAAACCCATTTACATTTGCACTTAGCATGGACGAGGAGACCAGTCACAAAAATAAAAATACAAAGTTTGTAATTCCAGATATGCCAACCTAATAAGCAACGTATTGACTTAGAAAATGACTAGTTTGAAGAATCAGAAGACTCTCAAATTTGCATATAAACCTGTCAAACCAAGAGAAGTAACAAAACATGAGATAGATAAAATACGATTTATTGTCCATACTTTACCACTTGTCTATGTTTGCTTTATTGTTATGATAAAAAGTAAGTTTTTTTAAACTTTAAACACAAAGTATATTTTCACTTTTTAGTTCTTGAAGATATCTAAGTAATAAAATGTAGAATATCTATATATTAATACGTGAAGCGAAAACTTTGGACCTCTTTTTACGAAAATTGCGCGCACGGAGGAGTATGAAATTTGGCACACTTATAG
>DWGJ01001001.1:0-22974 GCA_018246895.1 Aspitha aspitha aspitha
AATTGTTTTATTCACTATAGCGTAATACAATTAATGAACGTCATATATTTTTATAGCTATCGTTCGTCGGCTTTGGTCTCCCTTCGCTGAAAGAAAAACGCCTGGGGAAAGAACTCAGCACTCTTTTACGATAATTATATAAATTGCCCACGTTGCAGTGTGTCCCATATTGCAGCTTTATACCGGTTATAATCGAAATAACCCATCACGTATAGGCAGAAAAGAATTTGCGCTCGGCTTAAGAAGCATTGTCACTTAAATAGGGATAGTTAATATTCTAATCTACATAACGCATGTAACTTGGTGAATTTTCTGTATTGTTATTATTACAAATAGGGTTTTTTTATAATTGAACATCTCGGTTCCTAAAATTGTAAATAGCAGTGTTTTATTCAAATTGTTGCTTGAAGAAGCAACCGCTCGAGCTTGTTCAAGCATGGCCGGGTCTGTGATGAGTAGCAAAATTACCGCTCCAATGTTTAAGTAGGTTGTTTGTTTAAGTTAATTTAAATAATAAATTTGACGTGTTATTATAGCGGGGGCGTCCACACAATAACATTGCTTGTATGAGTTTGTATAATGCAGTCTTTGTGGTGTCGTGGCTGTATTGACACACCAGTGTTCTTTACCTACATTTAACTATTTTAGAATTCCTCTCTCCCTCATTCTTCTTTATAACACCTATCTTTAGTGTTTTTGAATAATTTCCCGAAATAAATAGATTCGTGGTCTATTAAACAAAAAACTACAGGAACTTATATATGTAGAATGTTAAATTTGTAGCATATCCACTGTTATTTAACAAATAAATACCCTTTTTGCGTTTTTACCTATTGTAATTTTTTTGTAAATTGTAATTTTAAGGCAAATATCAGGTACACATGTTATAAGTATAGATCTGATAGAGACACATATATTTTACAGCATATTTATTGGGGATAAGCTTGGTCTTTTATCTTAGATATATAAGTGTTATATCTAACATTTGTGTTAAATTTATTTACATCAAAAGCGGCAACATAAATGTTGATTGTACCGTAACGTAACTAAATACTCGTGCACATCAGTTCTACCAAAATGGCGAAACAAACGAACATCAAAAGGTGAGAAAACAGTTCATTAACGAACTACGAACGAACGAGCGAAACGACTTAACGAACGAATGAAAAAAACATTATGCAACTTCGCCACACTTAACTAACTTCACTAACTTAGTGAGAACTGACAAATGCGTTGTTTGAGTTAAATTTTTAGTATTGCTTTTTTTTTCAAAACAAACGAATGGACAGAGTAGTTGTGTATTGTGTGTAAATCGTTTTGGCTAATTTCTAAAAGCTTTTTAAAACATATCAATATATACCTATATTTGGTTTCCACGATAAATCTGAATTTTATACACTCAACTAGAACGAACTAAATCATAACGAAAATAAAACCGCTTCCAAACCATCAAAATCGGTATAAAGTTAACTTTTTATGTGAATACTTAATGACTAAGCACAAAACAGAAATCGCGTTTGCATATCAATACTATTTTAAGGTGGTTTCTCACTAACCGGGCCAATTCCACGTAGCTATCTGATTCTAAATTACGCAATGTCAATTGCGTAAGTAAGTATACCTATTACAAGGCAATTATCAGGAACGAGTGTGACTTATTTTGGAATATTTAATCATTTTGAAATGTTCATATTTGTACATAACATTTTTCTTTTATGAAGACAAGTGGACAGAAATAGGAATGTTTGTAAGTTATATTAATTGAATTCTGTATTATAGATTTCAGGGTTGGTATAATTTGTCATGCATTCACAAAACAGCTGTGTACGGCCAATTAAAAGCTATATTTGTCACATTTTAAAATTTAATGACAACAAGTAAAATCGGCATCACCTAACGTAACGATAACGGTCGGTTCACATGCCCGCGGGCGGGTTAGAGCCGGAGCTCTATTTCTGTGTTTTTAGATAAAACATCACGGCGCAAATTATTGACGAGCCAATCCGAAACGTATCGTGTGCTTGTGACAAATCGCCGCGATAAATTACACAAATAGCCTTTAGGCTTCGCGCGATATATTTAGAAATGTGTTTCGAAAACAAATTCCGCGCCACATAAACCACCAGCAGTGTATATCATGTGCGTGATCTATATGCAAGCGATTTCGATATCACGTGGCCGTTGTCAAAACATTGAGCGATAGATGATACATTTCGGTTGTAAATATTTAACTATATAGCAATATTGCACATTGTATTTTGTTAATTTTAACACACAAATAACGCCAGGATTTATACAAAGGCACAGAAGTATAGAATTGCAAGAGTGCGGGGATAACTTTTGAGTTATGAATTTCGAAATTGTTTCCGCTGTACGGCGAGAAAGACGTGTGCTCCAACTTAAATATGATAATGTATTTTCAAAGGAGTTCAAATAAAAATACAATTCTTTGAGCTACATTTGTATACAAATCTCACTAAAATAAGAACCTAAAACCGTATAAAATGTACCTACACATCTAAAACGTTTTTAAATGTATAAAGTACGAAAAAGTAAAAATACGTAAAAAAATATCTAACTAAACCGCCCATTTTTAGTAAATTTAATATAAATAAATAAAATTTATTCGACTTAATATTTTGGGAATCGGGACTGCGAACAGGTTTCTGTAGCAACTCTGCGGAAGTCTTAAATATAACCACATGATCTTGCTTGAATTTGAGTAAAACAATTGAACAACAGAAATTGAGTTGCCTGTAATAAAATTTCAAATGTTATATGGTTATTTCAGAAATGCAATGTTTCAATATTACGACAAGAAACGTAGTGTAGTTAAGTGGAAAGCCATTAAATAAGTTTTAGGGATTTGTGGTATTGCTTTCAGAAAATAAATTGACAACAATAATAATTTTTATAGTCTGCTGACTCCGCTCGCCGTCTTGGGCTTAAGTCGTCTAATAATTCCCAGATACGAAATTGTTTTTAGATATATAAATAAAAGATTACCCGGTGGCAGTGCCCGACTAAATTACTACCTAGCAATCGTTAGTGAAGGTTCTTACAGCCGTTGCAGCAGGCCTGAAGCTGCGAGCAAATGAAATGTAACATCTCAAAAATAGCAATCCATCAAACTCTAAAGATATTGCTCACGTACACGGTTAAGGCCTGGAGGCGCAATATATAGAAATGTTTATTGTATTTTACTCATTGAAGCTGAATCTTAGAAAATTGTTTACGGTACATTTTTATAGCTAAAGTAGAAATACAATTCAATAACAATAACTTAATTGATTAATTTTCGCCATTAAACTGTCGACAAAATAAACCACAAGGTTAAACAAGAATACTTACAAGAACCATTTAGGTCTATAGACAAGTGTTTGCTGTTTAACTCAAGTAACCAAAACCCTTACGGGAAAACAAGACTAGCTTTTAGTGGTTTGAGCTCCAGACGAGGATTCTCTCAAATTTTGACCCTCCGATCCACTTAAATAAGATGAGATAAAACTCATTGCAAGCGTTTAGAACTCAAGTGGAACTTGCCCAAGTGCCATTTCGATTTGCAACTTTTTCGTTACAATTGAACAAATCGTCAAACTTCGCCCGCGTATCAGAGTCCGTTATCTCCGCAATCACGATCAAGCGGCCGCTCATTATCTGCATTCACAAAACTAATATTAACTGAAAAGTTTCGTTCGACGGAAGCAGGTACAATGCAAGTCCGACATTCGTTTTGAAATACAATCGTTGAAGTTCCCAGCGCGCCATTTAAACTTCGCAAAAGCTTCCCAGTTAATCGTAGTCATTTACGTGAGCGCCTCAACAATTTAGCCTGATGATATTTTAGCAAGTTTGCGATTCTGGCCGGAACGCTACATTCGGGCATTCGTTGGCAGTAGATTCGGTTAAAGGCGAAGAAAAACTTTCACTTATTGATCGTGAACTCGAAAAGGCAATTTTAGTTTCTCTCTACCAACAAGCAAACACTATTAGACCTTCCAACCTGCGCTAACAGGACCTCATAATTATTAAATCGTTCCCTCGTGTAATTAACATACCTTGATTTAGACTTAATCAACAGTCCACACATTAACAAAACCAAACCTCCTTCTGGAATCCAAGGAATAGCGATCTAAAAATCCTATACGAGAGTCCTGTTCTGACCAGAGTTAACGAGATTACATCAGTTCCAACAAACGAAAAGGATCCTACTTTCAAAGGACCAAACTAAATTCACTTCGGCCACAATCGGAGGAATCAAGAATTCAGCATCCACAGATTAAATATACTGGTGACTGGATGTTTTTTAACTTCAGTATTATCTAAATGCAAGAACGCTTTTTTTACTAAATCTTGAATTTTGATTTTCTGCGATTTTGATGGAATCTTAATACTTAAAAGGTAAGGTATCCGTGTCCAAGACATACACTAAATTCTTATTTTAATTTGTTTTGATAGCATAAAAACTTTTGAAATTATGTTTGTAGATATACTAATAGAAATGTAATAACAATAATTGGGACAATCCCTCAAAAGCCTATTTGATTTAAAATTAGAAAATAGAATATGTTATGGTAACCGGCCAGCTGACAAACACACATACGAGTATATACCTACCATATAAAATTAAATAGATATTTTATTACACCCACATACAGAAACCAATCAACGAAATACATTGTTTTTGCACTCAGGGTTTTTAACCACTCGACATCGAGGTTTGTGATATTTTAATTTAAAGATATTAATAAAATAAAAGCACGCACTCAATATAAACAAAACAAAGTCACGTGTCAAGTAATTTATACGAAATAATGTTGTTTTTTGACTTTTTCAGCAGCGCGGCCAACTTGTTACAATCGACCTTTTTGTTCCATTCGGCGTGTTCACTTCTCTGTTTTCCTTTTGACAAAAGACGCACCTTTGAAAAGGAAATCCAGTGAGCGTGTTATGTAAATTAGAAACAGAACAGACTCTTCTACGTCCGGTCACTTCATTGTAAGTGTGTGCCGCAATTTTCCATGAATACTACTATACTACTACTGAAGTAGTATGAATACTACTATACTACTACTGTAGTAGTATGTACAGTAGTATTAATACTCGGAAACTAGATTGCTATAACGTTTTGTAGGTACTACAACGATATTGGAATACAATATTACGGTGAAGAACAAAAATTGTGTTCGTGGCATTGTATATCTATTAAAGGTGAAAAGGCGGAAGTAGTAGGTGTTATAATCGTAGCTGGCGGAAATCCTGTCTCTGCCAACGCTTATGAGGAACAAACATGTCTATATGTATTATGTCGGATCAGTGTGACTCTTATTCAATGGCCGGGATTAGGTAAAGCAAGAAAATCGTCATGAAAAACTCAGTGAATATACTTTTAAGAACTTTGCAGTTTTTCATTGCGTGGTCCGAGCTATGTGAAGACTCCAAATCTTTTGGCTTACGTTCTACATTATAGTCTTTATACGTTTTCACATTAAAAGAAGACCAGTATACAGCAGTGGAAGAATACAAGAGTTGAAAAACAAGCACTTTGCTGGTTGGTTTAAAAACTGATGTAAAGAGGTACCAAATAAAATCTCACATGAAACGACACAAAATTACCCGAATCACACGAAACATCCGTATCGTTTAAAAAAAGAACTCCTTAGGTAAATGTTCGACGCTTTGACAAAAATAGAACAATTCCAGGTAATAGCTACTTACATCAACGCGTCCCATGTGTGCATAACAAAGTATTCGGTTTTATTACAGTAATATACGGGAGCACTCAATTCCGAGACTGTACCCACAGAGGCTTAATGAAATTTTTTCATCATTGTGCCTATTTGCGGCAGCACTTACGAACTTGCATTATATTGTAATAACAAGAAGATTACGATTCTCTTTCAGTACTTATTCAATGTTCAGTTCAATGACTTTCAATATTATAAAGCTGTAGAGTTTGTATGTTTGTTTGTTTGGTTGAACGCCCTAATCTCAGGAACTACTGGTTCGAATTGAAAAACTGTTTTTGTGTTAAATAGTCCATTTATTGAAGACACCGTTCGAAAGTTCGAAGCGAACTCAAGTCAGTCTGGAAAGCAAACCGGTTGACCAGTTTACCAGTGTTTATCAAAGGTCGTATACTAACATTTTTCTTGAGTAACTAAATTGATTGTAATTTGAACATGAGTTTGAACATTAAGCGCTAAACATAAAAAAGCCCTCTACGTAATGACGTAGTGATTATGTATTTGTTACTTTGTTATCCTTTTAGCTAGCGATTGAATGAATTACCACGAAATATAAACTTCAAAATAGACTATCAACATTGAAATCTAATGAATAATCGATGAAAAGTTTTAAGCGCACTGAACGCTAGTGAGTAATGCTGTTATAACGAGGTTTGTGATGCCGCTGAGCTATAAAATTTTTGTTTTATGTTTTTTGATTTTTTCTCTTTAGGCAAAACTTAATTTTAGTGGAGCTTTCTCCAAAATATTAAATTGCATCCCATAATTCTTGGCATATTTTGAACCTCATTAAAATACAACGCATACTTATAATGAAATATAATTGTCGGTTGGTATATGACTTATGTTAGATTCTATTTGTTGCATGAATTGGATTAGTTAACTAAAATGATGGAAGCAACCATTAGTAATTAGCAAGTTATTAACCAGAGTTCCCAACAAGAACAATTAAAATTCCGACAACAATCAAACCGTGTTTTGGCAAACTAGGCTACGATGTTACAAGTAGCACGCTTAACTTTGTTGCACGGTTAAAAGTTTAACGTTAATTCTAACAAAAATTACATACGTCACCTCTAAGTCTAATTAACACATGTTCGTTTTAGTTTAGAATTTAAAAAGTTTGATGCAAAGTATATACTCTACTATATAGTTTACGGTTAAACTTGTTTACAGTTAAACATGAGACACCTCATTTAAATGTTGCGACTGACGCGGATTTCGAATTTAAATGAACAATTAATGAAGTTTTGTGCGAGTTTAAAAAGATTAACAACCAAAAACAAAATACTCTCGTTAAAGGGTAATTAAAAAAAGCTCGTAACACTTGCTACCGTTCTTCCGGTAACGTGAACTGATAAATTTCCTCGAATAAAACAAGAGCATTCGATTTTTACGCCCTGTTTTACGTTAAATGCATGCATTAATGCAGCTGAAAGACAATTAGTGTCTCCATAGGTTACTTTTATAGGCGATAAATTCATCGCCACTATATCGGAAGTGTGTTGTTATTGTTATATACCTGCTATAGATAAAATCGAAGCGGCTTACCGCTAATGCCCCACGTATCTCGCTCCACCCTTGTACCAGATCATAAATACGGTTGAATCCTGATAAGCTGTGGTCTGTGGTAAAAGAAATAACGTTTCCACCGCCCGAACGGAGAATTTTCTGAATTTGAAGCAACCGCTGATCTCTGGTTTATCGAATCTGAACTGGATCTCCGCTTAATACTTGCAGCTTATTCGACACCGCGTGAAGAGTTGAAGCCTTCGAGAGAATCCTTTCGGGGTGCTCATTACAGATTCCCGAGATTATTAGACAGTCTAGACAGCGAGCGGAGAACATAACTTTGTTTTGAGGTAAACGTGCACCTTGCACAAAGTTTCAACTATACCTCTGCCCAATACGAACGCCGTTAGAATTCCATTAACATAGGTAGGTACTGGAATGTAGTACATTAATATTTCCTTTAGTCGAAATTATTCCGATTATCACTGCAAATCAATGGAATTTCCCTTGTGATTCAAGAAATTAATTGGAATTTATTCGTATGCAAATTCTTAAACTTTACCATTTGACGCCATAAAGAAAAGATTTAGAAACAGCTAATGTTTCCTCCAATAGAAGATATCAGTAGAAAAAAGTGAATTAACGAAGTGGAAAATTTAATTATCATTATATAAGATGTTCTGAATCAAATATGTCAAATAAATAAATGATATTATTTGAAACAAAACAACACTATATGCATCAGTTTAAAAACCGTATTTTTTGTACTTAATATTCTTCCGTGCGGGATAAGCAAAGGATCTAAGCTCGTACAGCCGTGCACGTGACGGAAATGCTTTTAATTTACTGTTTAATCCTTTTGTATGAGAAAAATGTCGGTCTTTGTTCGCTGTATTTCAATTACCTTAAATATAAAGTGAAAGTTAGAAATACGTGAATATTTTCCGTAAATCAGTAATACAAAGACTGATGAAGGTAGAAGCCAGTGGAAAATGGCTCTGCCTACCTTTGTGGGAAATAGGCGTAGCTGTAAACCAATATGTTTCTAGTTTTTCGTAAGTCCGTAAATCTGTTTCATTTCTATCAAGTAACCTAGCAACGTTTTCCATTTGATATTACGAGTCTATTTATAAAGTAAAGTGAGGTCTTCCGTTTTTTTCGACCGCTTATCTCGTTGTGAATCCGGTGAAATGATATAAATGGAGAACCATCCATTAATATTATTCTGTTACGATTTTATATTTTACTTTAGTTATACGGCGTCTTAGATAATATACTTTCTTATTAAATATAATAGGTTTCGGCTGTGCGTTGATCTTTGAGTCGGTCAGTCTTCTAGACACCTTCCTATTAATTAATTAGAAAGGATTAGATGTTATGTAAGTAATTTATTTTACGTATAAAAATCGTACTATATATTTCTAGTTACGGACATCGATTAAGTTGAATTAAACATATTTTTAGAAAAGGGTAATAAAACAGTTTAACATATTATAATTTTTGTGGCGTTCGTAACAATTTCATATTCCGAAAGGGAAGGTCCGAACGCGAATACAATTGTTCATAACCATCAAAAGGGCCGCAGAAAGGTAAAGGTTGAAACTTTCCTTTGATCGTTAATTCCACAATTCGTTAATCTATCGGTTTTTTATACAAAAACCACTTGTTATTCTCCAATAATGTAAGACCTTTGTCGAAGTATTTTATGTCATGAAACTGTAATTACTGGATTCTCGATTGTAGATTGGTTGATTTTGATAGTTTGAACAATCGTATTACTACAATTTTTTAAAGGTTAATTCTGAATTCTTTCTTTTTTACCAAGATTGCATGTATGTAAGGGAATCCTAACATTCAGTATTGTAAATTAAAGCTTTTAAAAATTGTATTCACAAATTACAAGACAAAACAATATAGGAAACAAATTACATAAACATCATACAATTTTATTTCTACATGACAGTTTAAATCAGAAAGTAAATGAATTGAAAGCTTATATCACAATCACGCTCTAATACATTTAACGTTATTTTTCTATACTTTGATTATAAGTTAAAAATCAAATGATGCTTACGATAATCTTTTTATATTATCGCAACGCAGATATCAATCGCACTCAGATATTATTGAAAACACATTTCGTATAGCGCAAAGTCAATACAATCTGCAACTAATTGGCTTAAAATGTAGGTTAATCGTTTCCGTGGCCGCCTCGAGCCGACCTACTGGCATTTTGTCAAAAAAGATACGCGATCGCTAATATTCTCCTCTGACTAATGTTATAAGTAAACTTTACCATAAATCAAATAAATCAACATTTATGTTGATTCAAAAGAAAAAAGTTTTTGACAATGACGCATAGTTGACTAGTTGACTGGCCTCTTGGTCTAGTGATTAGAGACCCTGACTGCAAAACCGGATTTCGTGGGTTCGATTCCTACCCAGGACAAACATTTGTGTGATGAGCACATTTGTTTGTGTCTGAGCGTAATAAAAATATCTATATAAGTACTACATATATCGTATGTATATGTATATCTATGTTTATCAGCTGTCTGGTCACCATAACACAGGCATTAAATTGCCTAATTTAGGATCAGACAGCCGTGTGTGGAATTGTCCCCAGATATTTATTTATTTATTTATTTAACAATAGATCCTTGGTGTTTCTGGGCTCTGATAGGACATACGACAACCTTTACGTTCCGTATTCCGGATTTAGCAGGTCCCTACATATATTTCAAGTCATAAAACTCGTAAAGCAGGATTACATGTAGCGTTTTATGGCAAACGAATTTAAACTTCGCCTTTGGACCTCGTGTCGATAATGGCAACGTAATAAAAACTTTTTTAGTCTTAACTGTTGTAGGCTATAGTCTAAGCACTTAACGGCCGGGTACGAAGCATACGCTGCAGGGATGTCTCGCCAACTAAAATAAAGTGTATAGAAATGTACTAATCATCCCATAAGTAGCGGCGACCGTTTATTTTCGCCTCTTGACGCTAAACACCGCATCGGTAAAAATTCCGAATATCCCGTAGCCAGGCAGTTACAATGATCCATAGAATTTATGTATACCTACCTATTGTATTTAGATATGTAAGCCTCTTATAATGTTTACTTATGTGCTAGATGTAATTCTGTTAGAGATTAAAATAATAATTAAATAATTGCATAGAAAACCTCACTTTTACGAATAACATATTTGTAGTGTAAAAAATATTCCAGTATCCATAATGATGCTATACATATTTATTTACGATTTTCCAACTTTTTATTTGACATTTCCCTTGTCGACCCCAATAAAGTAACAATGAAAGTAAAATAATCTGCCGTAGTAAATTGTAAATTATGTGGAAAGTAACTGCCCCCATACACACGCTGAGGGTAAGGGCTCGAAAGGGACACGCTTACCATGCATTGAACTTAAATGGGTGACCTCATTTATTTAGATTATTGTTGATATAACTTATCCTTGGGATTCGTAATTTTCGAGAATTTATGTTAATCTAATTTTAGACTGGCCGCTTGGTTAAGTGGCTTTGACCCTGACGTGTTAACTGGGTTCGATTCCGATCCCAGATTATTTCTGTGATTATTTGTTTTGTGTCTGATTACAACATGCTTACCAGTTGCAAATAGTAAAAATTGAAAAATGTCTGACTACATAAAACAGGAAATAAATTTCGACAACTCCCAAAAGTAATATGGGAGAGTATCCAACTTAATTTACAATTTGAATTTGTTCTTCAGGAACATTACATTGTCTGTTTTATATTGCGGATGTACGAAACGAAGCGACGTACCTTATATGAAGTGCTCATTTAGACTCATAAACAGCAGAACCCAGAGACAATTACGCAATCTTGCATAAAACAATCAGGAATACGGGGAACAAACCCATTTGGAGCATCTTCACCGCATCATCAAAACAAGACAAACATATATTATTTTTGATTGTATTGTTCCAAGCTGGACGAGGTGTCAAGCTCGTTGGACCAAAAAAAGCCATTATCAGCTGCATGGGAACAGCTAAGAATCGAGTGTATTTACTTATTTACGGAAAGCCAAAGTAAGCCACAAGGCAGTACTGGTTAATGGCCAAACATGATGTATTCGTATCGTTCCATAGAAAGAATAACTTCAATAATTCCGAAAGAAAACCAACTACTAACATTTATTGAAATGTTCCATTCTTGTAGTTATATGAATGAACCCATAAGCGAGAATATTTGTATGAAGGTGAATATCGTACAGAGGGGAGTCGAGGTATGAGACTCGTGTAACTTCTCAGATTTATTACGACATGTCTATGCATGGATAGGAATGTGGAGACAATAGGTAAAGCATATGTTCCAGATTATGCATTAAACGTGAATATAGCTCACAGTTTGAACGTGAAATATATTAAATCACTGACATATTGAACTATCAAGTTTAACTCGTCCTTAGTATTTGTTTTTTTTTTATGAATCGTTTACGGACTAACGCTATTTATCGAATTGGAAATGTAATCTTCTAATTCTAATAGGAGATTATGTATTTGAAACTCAATGAAACCGACAGTGCAGAACTGAAAGATATACCAGGACTTACACGTTTTGGATTTACGAGTACCCTTTCTTCCAAAGTTACAGTATTCAGAATCACAATCACAGAAGCGATAAAATGAATAATAGTTCGTGCAAACTCTGCTACTCTTCAATATTGGTATGTTCTCAAACACAATGGTAATAGTAATCTACTTTTAGTAACAATTGACCTTGACCTACCTAATTTAATTACACTGTACCTCGGCAATCCGGTAAGGTTAACCTAAAATCTTCGTATGTCCTGAGCTTCCGAACGACTGTCAAAACAAAGAGTATCGCAGTGCTGTTGAAAATAATCCCAACATCCGTAAATCAAAAAGATCACGATTTTAGTAAAAAGAGGCAAGTTAGTGTGACCGTGCCCTATGTAAGCAAATGGCAATAAAGATACATATGGGGGAACAGAACGTTGAAATATATTCAAATCCCAAAGTTTCCGCACGAATGGATGCTGTGGGGATTCCGGGGAATTATGAAAGCCTCAGACCAATGTACTTACTATTAAAAATGTAAGAAGAGCTCTTCCTTGCGTTAGTTTTAATATTTAATTACACTAACAATATCCTAGATCATTTATACTACCCACTGGCCTCCTAATAATACATCTATATAAGTTATTCATCTGTGACATACCTATCTGTATAAGTTCTGTTTAAAATCTATTTTTGTATGTTTATTATCTCTCCGGTTACTACAATATCGGCATTTAAAGGCTTAATAGCTAATTACGCGCAATTGTTCCGATTATAATTTAAAGAAGTTTTTGAACTTGCGTAAAGTTTAGACCAGTAACTTGTAGTGACTGTTAACAGCACGACAATAACCCCGAAGCCACTAACGTGCCCGTCGACACGACCATCACTCAAATCATCGTAACCCCGCGAAGATAAAACCTTACCTGGACTACTTACCGACTAAAGTTCTGAGAAACATTGTATTTGTTTTACGAGGTTGCGTGCAGTTATTCTCATTGTGAGCGCTTCCAAAGTTGTTTTGACTTAACGGCTACTTTTATCAGGTCGTGTCAGATTTAGTGCTCGCAGGGAGGGAGACTTAATTGCCTTTATGTCATGAATGTTGTTTACATGCCTTTTGGGACGTGGTAACGGTTGTTTTCGATCCTGCAAGGTTTCTTTTTGTTTTGATGTGTATTACTTATAACAACATTAAGGTTGAAAATAAGGAATTGTGGTTATAATTTTATGCAGCAAAGCGTGCATTTTACATATAAGTTAGTAGCTTAACGCCCGCCGCTTCGCTAGCTTAGTATATAAACATCCGAATACAATGATTTGTTATTATTATTTAGTTACTGTATTTGAAAGAATGATTATTATTTTGATGCGGAGAGCATAAATAGCCAAGCTGATAGCTGAATCAAGTCATTATCTTGAGTTCAAGTTTGTTCCTTTATTGCACTCCATGACCTTCCCTGCACCGGTCCGCAGTCACGAATTCAGGCAATTACCGTTATTTAACGCTATAACACCGAAATGCTTTAATTATGTGCTTTGAACACGAGAAAAGAAAATATTTCACGCTGTTTTTTTACACCTAAGTATACGTAAAACTCGTATTTATAATATTTTATTCCTTTATACGTAGATGAGAATAAAAATTGATGTATAAAAACAAATAAATATCTCCCTGTGGTTAGAAACTCAGCCTGCCGTAACGAGAAATCTGGGTTTAAATCCTAGCACACACTCGACTTATTACATGTGTATACACGTAACTAATAATGTTTTTAAGGTGTGTGAAGTCTGTCAAAGCACTTTGTTAACACGGCCTAAAACCCTTTCACAATAAACGGAGAGACAACCCGGATCCAGCAATTGCCAAATGAAAACGCGTAGAAATAGAATACTCGTCAAAAAATCTACAATAATCTTCACCTACAATTACAAGTCTTAAACCTGGGTTGACTGGGAGTTTTAAATAAGTATTTCTGTTAAAGATTAATGTTAAAAAGTGCATTCAGACGCTCTCATTTAGTTGCACAAATGATTCAAGAGAGATTTTAACCCTAATAAAAGTGTTAAGTACATAGTTCGTAGCAAGCTTTACTTTGTAATATTCCGAATAAGAACGCGTTTAATGTTGCAAAGTAAAATTAGCTTCGAATGTTTTTCCAGAAACTGTCTTGTTATTTATCTTTGACAAGACCGTTTTATATCTAAAAGATCTAGTTTACAGATGGATCGCGACTTAAAATACCGACGAATATAGTGAATCATTTGCATATATCAGTTATTTTGTTTAAGGTATATTAATAGCACGTTTAAATACAATGGTCGATTTTATAAAGGACATTATGTATACTGTCTGTCTATAGTATAAAATGACATGTACGTATGTGTTTTCTTGTTACGTGCCCTTATATAACTTCTATGAAGTTATAATCTGGAAGAAAACGCATATAAGCAATAAGACCCCTGATATATTGGCTTGTACCAATTTATCAATGTCATTTTTTTGGTCACACAAATGGTGTGCAATGAAGATTGTTACAAAATGTATTTATGTATCTATTTTATAAGACTTTATACATATTTATATCCACATATTTGTTTAAGACGTCGTCAATATACACAACAAACGCACAATATTAAATCGCTTGCAATTATTCGCGAGATTGTCCAAGCGTCTTATGTTTCTCATTCCTTTTAATTAATTGAATCGCGATTTTTTTTTCTCAAGACAAATTACAAGGTCTTAAGGGAAAGGATATTTATGTAAGCTGTAAATGTAACGCCCCCAGGCTTTTTTAGGTTCTTTAAAGAAATAAAGTTAATTTGAGAAGGTACGCCATTTTTCTAACGAAACTTCGCTTAATCATCTTACGACTGTATTGCTATAAGAACTAATTATTACAATTGTCGTGTATTTTGGTTCACTAATCACCATTATAACTAAGTATCTAACTCATCTTTAAACATTGCATTAAATTTTTCTATCTCACTTTGGTGGATAGTCAATAATTTTACTGGTATTCCAGTAATTCTATAAAGTTTAACAGAATTACTACGCTGCATTTATTCTATAACGCTATTACTTGTACATTTTAACTCTAACCACTTTATATACAATACAATCATATCTACATTTATACGGATTAAAAACGTATAATGATTTCATGAAACGTCAAAATTTGCAAAGGTGCTAACGAATACGAGAATATTCAAATCTACCAGACGAGTCTCATTATCATTCTGAGATTGAGCACCGGAGGAATAATGCTTATACTTAATACAACATAAAATGTAAAATTGTATTGATATGTGCCATGACACTTTGGTACTTAAAAGTCTTGTACATAACGTAAAAATATTGTACATAAATCTCAAAGCCATAGAATCTTATTTTACTTACCGCCAGTGCTTACCAGTGAAATCGGTCCTGATAATATCGTTACAGAGACATGGGGAAAGGAAAGAAATGTAACACCATTTTCATTACCGTTAACATAATTATTTTCTCATCGCTCTTTGCTCTCGACAAATTAATTGTTTCGGCGACAAATTGTCGCTGTTTCGCATAGTACGTCCTTTGATAAGGGTCCCCCGACTTTTTCGTGAAGGCGATTTTTAATCACAAAGACACCCAAGGAACGATGCCGATGCGTCATTTTTATGTTGTATCATATTAATGTACTGAAATTACTTCCATAATTTGTAGTTATTAAATTCCTGCCGAATTCACATTCATCTAACCTTTCAAAGTTGAAAAACAATTTATTGAAAAATTGCTTACCATAAAAAAACAGGTTAGATAGCCTTGTGTGAAATCGTTCCAGTTATTAATATTTACAAATGTAAAGTTAAGCAACTTTGCCTGCTGTCGACAGTTGGACGAATGACCGTCAGTGGCAAATTATCGATTTGAATCTGGACTTTTTGTAAACTTGTTTTATTTACCAGGTTTCAGAAAATCCTTAACCTGGCTACAATGTCTCTACATAAGAAAAAAGATGACGTTATTCAACTTCACATTTATTAAAATTTTTAGGATCCCTTCAATGAAAATGTAAAATAAGCTAAAGATTTTCTTATTAAAAGTAATGTTTGGTGAAGAAAAATAGCCGATGTAGAGGAAGTTGTTTGTGCGAAGGGCGGACATGACACATAATGATGGATTCTCGAGTATGTAACTGATAAAACGTTCATTAAAATGCTTGATATATTATGTTAAGCTCAAATAACGTAATCGAAATGTTAATGTTTCCTTAAACATTTATCTACATTGTAAAATTACGTGTTACAACTCTAATAAAATTAAACGCAGATAATGTTGGATGCATTTTTTATTTTTTTACCAATTTGATAACTTTAGCAATTTCATTTAGCATGAAGGTTGCACTGCACGTGATACAACAACGTGTACAAGTTTAACCATTCATAGAAGCAAAGAAAAATTGAATTTACTGTGAAATCCTGATAAGTTATATGAGTTAGCGACCTTTTTACATTACGACCTGTCTTGTCCGCGGTAATCTATCGAACGGCTTAACCGATTGTAATGAGGTTTTCAATGGAAGATTGTAGGGATACATATATGTATGTAGGTTATATTCTATCCCAGAAACATTTAAACACTACTAATATAAGTTTGTATGAGTCACACAGATTGACTATAAGCATGTTTTAACCCTATGTTTTAACCCTATATTGTCATTGTCGATGTTACAATTAAGTACCTTAAGCATCACAGATGTTTCCTGTAAATATCAGTCACAGCTTGTCACACGCCAACACATCAGGGTGACACGGAAAAATTCCGGGGACGACACCGCGGAACAAAACAGATTTGTCCGACGCAGATCGAGTTAATCGTCAATTAATCCGACCGCACGTGCGCGGAAAGCGGGTTCTAACTTGTGACAGGGCGGTAATTGTGGCGGTTGAACCTTTTGTCCGACGATATTTTATCATATGTGTGTGAAAAATGCGGTAAACAGTCACGATACCACATTAGACACGGTTACTTCTGCAATGGAATAAAAGCTTGATCATTATTTATTTATTCAAAAAGTAGTATTACCGATAAGCGATAAAAAACCACGCTAACACATTAGACATACATAGTTAATTCTGCAATAGAATAAAAACTTGATCATTAATTAAATTATTCAAATAGTAGTGTCACAAAAAGTGTATACATGTAGTTTAACAGTATCTAAAACATATATGGATACTATATATTACTTATACAAATATGTCTATTAGACCAAGATACCAAACAAACAACTGTCGTCGTCACACAAAACGTTCGTTGGGAATCGAATCCACGATCTCCGGTTTGGCGATCAAGGTCACTAACCACTGCCATTCTCGACACTAACCACTCGGCAATTATATTTTTGATCATTTTCCTTTTTATTTAATATCTTCCACCTGTATAAACCGTGTGCAGTGTCCTGTATTTTAATGTAAAAAATTCGACGCTCTTTTACTTTGTTTTTAAAAAAAGCGATTCTATTTATTACATCCAAAGGGAGACACGACGCGTGGACATGACAGGCGAGAACGTCGTAAACGGTTTTACGAAACAAAGCAGACCAGCCCACCAGTAGAGTACCGGACCACACTTCATTGAGCATTAAAATGAATTTGAGCAAATTACACCAAGCACTTTTAGCATCACCCGTAGAATCTCAATCCAGTAGAATATAGATAATCTACATAAAAGATGAAGGTACAACCAAAATCTCTCAAAGACAAAGACATTTCTTGGGACAAATATGGGTATATTTAAAGATGTTACAGAATTGTTAGTTCAATCCATATTTAGCCTTTTACGGCGTACAAATGAATATAGAATCCTGAAATTGTGTATATAGATTTGTTGAAATTTTACCCCTATAAGAGACAAATTTAAGGTGGAAAAATTGTATAAAAGTTCGTCACTTTGCATGTTAGACGTCAGCATTTTTAAATTTACTCGGTTAATCAACTACACTAATAGATTTAGTGGTTTTTTGAAATCCGATGTCTTCGCGATAAGTCATGAACCAAAGCACAATACTCTGTTATTTAAACACAGAAGCGTTGTAACTTACAGGAGAAGAGAAACACATTGTTTCTACAGTCGGTACCATCGATTCTGTTTTGACGTATCGACGGCGATGTGCCACAAAGGGCATGGCATGTCGGCTGACGCGTGAAAGGACGACGAGAACATTTCTGTGTAGGACAAAGCAGATTTTTCCGGCGGAGATAGAGTTAATCTGCGATTAATCCTACATGTATGTACGTGACGAGGGTCGCAACCTGACAGCGCGATAATTGTGATGTTATGTATGATATGGCACCGTTACGTCCTGTGTGACCTCTTCAAGCGATGCTTCAGGCTTTACATAAGTGATCGACCGTCCTTGCCTCCTTCATTAAATCTGTCTCATCTATGTAAACGCCTGTTTTTAGCCGAATATTTATAGAGTGGCCTGCATGAGCCATCGTAAATAACAATGTTAAATACATTAAAGTATGTTACGAAGTCTATTAGACGATAATAGAAATCTAAGCAAGTACGGTTTGAGAGTAGATCTTTATTATTCCCGTAATCATACAAAGGTAGGAAAAATTGTGAACGTTAAAAAATAAGAGCAGTAACCATTACAGAAAGAAGCACATTCTAAGTAATGAACATTTTGTAATTTTCAGTGTCAGAAATAAAACAAAAGGTTTTAATATAAACGATATGCAGGCGAAGAGCGCAGCGCTCATTTATACATTTTAATTACAACGACCCAGAAGACACCCATTAAATCCTCAACAGGCCGAAGCATTTCGCTTGCCACCATTAAAATTTTGTTCTTCATCACAATAACTGCAAGGAAAATGTAATGACGTCCAGCCAAATCAGAATAATTCAGCGGCGATTGCGAATGAAATTGTTTCCTAGCGCGGTGATTCTCTAATAATTGTATACCGCTTTAGAGTTCTGGTACCCCACGGACCCCTTTGCCAAACATGAACTAAGCGGCAGGGAGATCCGAAAACATAGGCCGATATAGGAAACTCATATTATTTGTATTATAGCAAGCAATGATTTTAGCGGCATAATTTTCATCCTTTTAAGGCCCAACATGTTTAAAATAATACCTGTAATCATTAGTATTATATGTACCGTGCACAATTACGTTCAATTTACATTCTCGTTTTGTTTGGGTCGGTTTGCTCAACGATTATTTTCCAGTAGTTTCCATATATTGTAAAACTGCAATTATAACAACTTACTTCACTCGTTACAAACGAGAATAGGACAAATGATCAACTCATTCCTATAGCGATAGGATCGGACGATTATAAAACCCGGAAGTGGACAGTCTTATTTCAAGCTTAGGAGGCCTGCCTTCCCGCATTTGACCAGCGAACAGTGAACTTAAACGTCACTATGTCAGGGGACCCGTTTCTTACAGCGAAACGATGAAACGAAATGAAAATAAATGGTACAAAATTCGGGCATAATGCGGTTTATATAATGGTTTCCAACGATAAAGACCAGAAGTTGTCAAAGGACAACCGCAAAATGATGAGGGCGGTTTTATATTTATTTAAAAATGGCTTTTTCCATTCGGTTTGGAGCAACTTCGAACTTTTTAAAGTTTCTCCAAAGTTCCTTCTCACGAATTCGTGAATCATTCGAGCCGCAAAAACATTGACGTAACAACCGTATACTTTATATATTGTTTCGTCACTTACTTCTAATGCTTCGTAATACTTACTTCCTCCTTCATTATTGCCTTAAAAATGCAAATTTTGTTTCGATTCTGCTTCTACTCAAACAATTTACAATTGAGTGAAATTTTAGTACTTTTACCAAAATCTTACGAAATGCATATATTTAAAGCTGTATTTTATACACATCTGCTAAAACGTTATTGAATGTATGGTACCTATGTCAATAAAAATCGAAAAAAACGCTAAGATTATTTATAGTGGTCGTGGACGATCTCTTAACTGTATTGTACTTGGGATTGTTGGAAACAAGAGTAAATAAGCACTTTATAGGCAAACATACTACAGCTTCAGTCAAATGCAAGCCTGTTTTACAATTAAAAAATATATTAGCAGCAAAAGCGATGTTAAACTGTTTGAGTTTATCCGTGTCCAATCAATTTTACTTATCTCCGCACAGTCGGATCACGTGAAATATTCAAGAACCGCGTCAACCAGTCATCCCGGGGAACCGCCTCGATGATTTATAAGCTCGCAAGATAAGAAATCAAAGGAATTTTTCATAAGGAGAAATAAAATTCTACGGTTCGAAAAGAAAGAATTATTTACGTCATCATTATATTCGTAACTCTCAAATTACTCACGATTACGCATTCCATATAATAACAGAACAGAATTAACATTTTTGTTGTATTATAAAAATTGAAGTATTTCCTTTTTGTCAGTTTTAAATTTTTGTCGTAATAAATCTAGCGCACGTGAATAAAAAATGTTATTGGCTGCTGAGTCTGTTTTATTTTAAACGCAGCCACATACCTACGAGTAGGTCACTTTATCGACCGGGTTTTAAAATAGCTGGCTAGTTAAGTTAACTGTTATGTATTTTCATTCGCATGATAAACGATAGGGTAGTCTCGATTGGCAAGCTCGAGTTATATTAATATGAACTAAATCTATTAGCATAAGTTTTTCAGCACATAAACTTTGAAGTTCTCCCCATTTTCATTTTGTTTAATTGTTTTATAATGTCATACTACATCGTAGACTTCATCATTGCTTTTATTAAACAATATTGTAGTTCAATGCGAGCGTTATTAAATTTAAAAAAACCAATGTCGAAAATAGACGATTTCAATTCGCTTTAGTAATCTTGTTTCTTCATTTAATTTCCTGGTCGTCATCCAAAATAGAAAGTGCCATGTACTCTCCCTTCCGCTCTGTATTCGAATAATTCGTAGGCCCGAGAATCAGCGAACAATAAATTTTCAATAACAGCCGAGTAATCCTATTGGCAACGAAATAATATCGAGAATCGAATACTGAATCGTGTCGAGCGAAATAATCTTTGAGACTTACACAACGTGTATAAACGCCGTGGACCTGTTGGGTAATGCGGATCGTATATTTTCTCAATAATCTATTTTTTGGGGCCGTATTGCGGATACAGGAGGGCCTCCAGTATTTTCTTTTCAATCTCCTAGCAACTGATTATTATGAGTGACGTGTGAATTTATTTCATAGTATCATCAAATTAATCCACACTAATAATGTATTGGTGTACGCTTCGCCTCGCGTACGAAGGAGATAAAGATAGGAAAAGTAATAATACCTTAGATACGAGTACGTACACAAAAGGCAATAAGAAGTGAAGTTTGAAATTTCAATATTGTACGAAGGTAGTCATATTGTAGTACCCTTGTAGTAAAATATTATGAAACATCAAACAGCTCCTGCAGTAGGCGCTCAAATTATTTCCAGAAAAAAGAAATATGTATAAGAAAATTCGAAACTAAACCTGAACTTTTTTCGCCTGTATGAAGCCAAAGTTGGTCAGAAAGGTAATTTTTATAAAATAGTTGTGTTTTTAATTATGTAATGCGAAGCATTCACTTCAATTAAGTACATATTGTTTGATTCAGACGTCGAAAAATTATCTTTTCCAGATTTACATAAAACAAAATTTGATAATCTTATAACATAACCGAGAATTTTTGATAATTAACTTTTGCATTATCCTAAATAGATAAATTGCTCAAAATGACAATAACAAAATTGTGGACATAACCTTAACAGAGAATGATATATTGCGATAATACGTCTTTAACAATTATTTAACGAACAAAATGCTTTAGACAGGCGGATCCGTGAAAGGACAAGCGAACAAAGCAGACTAAAACAGCAAAAAGTAACTTAGCACTTAGTCGTCCTGTTTGAAGGACCCCGGGTTACTTTGTGACATTGAAACGGAAAGGAAATGCGTTTGGGGGTCGTTGACAGCCTTCTTTGTGATGCCATTTGTCATTTTACCGCATATTAGATGCTTTGCTTTATGTAGATAGATTTTAAAATATTCTCGTCGTACAATGGCTATATATGTATGTATAAGCCATTGTACACATATATTGTATATATATATAAATTTATGTGTATATATATTTTGCGTCGTTTATTACACATAGCGCTTCGCGACGCGATTCTAAAAGCTTATTTAACACCAATAGAAGCAAAACACCAATTTATTTTCCGACTAGACAACAATAACAATGTAAAATTAGCAGAATTTCTCGAGAAACAGCGTCCGTTTTCCAATCGGGCAAATCAACGGGAAAAGGCAAAAGTAAGAGTCAATAGCAAACTTGAGCTCTCTGAAAAGGGGACGTAATTGTCTAAAAATTTTAATGAAAGCAACAAGCAAACAACAACTGCCGTTCTCACCTTAAAACATCAGACTCTTTGATTCACTAGATACGAACTGCGCGCCTTTTAATTAAGTACCCGAGGAGCTTTCTGTTTTGAGGCATTTAAAATGAGAATTTTTAATTAACTGTAAGCTACTGTCTCCTAACCGGACACTCATTGATTTTGTTTTTGTTTCACGTCTTGAACAAATTTAATTAGGTTTACACATTTTAATTAGGCGTAAAGCCATGGAAATGAGTCGGGTAGCCAGAACGGTTAATTAGTGGATTGGGTGGTTGAATATTAATTAGATGTGATAAGAAAGTAAAATGATCAGCTTTGCTTTGCCTAACGCTAAAGGGGGCGCTGATTTCTAATGAAGGCTTATTTTAATTATCTGTATTTTTGTATTATATTTTTCGTTTCCGTCTGTATTTTATTGTAATACAATTACAATACAATTTTTAACCAGATTTTGTTTCATGCCGAATTATAAGTGCCTACAAAGTGGTTATCGTAAGTGAGTCATCGATGCTATAACGTTTTGTCAAATAAAACCAAGCTAGCAAATGAACTTATTACTTTCAAAATAGAGATTAATTGTCAAGTTCAATTCGTCAAACTGACTTATTCACTGAAGCAACGGATCGAAGATTCAGTTGCACTTTTAGTTTAAATTAATTGAACAATAACACTATTTAATTCAAGAATCTGAATGTCTTTATACACACATACATACATATCGTCACGCCAGGTCCCTTGCG